>PQWD01006290.1:96307-130358 GCA_019425675.1 Leucinodes orbonalis
TACCCTAGAACATATACACCCTTTACGGTTGGCTCTGCCCGTCGTAGGAAGTTTAATGGGCTGATGATGATTATTATTCATATTTGATGCCCGTGGGCTACTTTGTAGTTGTTTATTTTACATTCGGCATGGTGATGAAAATTCAATTTAAACTATCATTATAATTTATATCGTACTTGTATTATTTTAAACAGCATAACCTTGATAAACGTTGTAGCTTTGATAAAAAGTATCCTACATAAGTACTAGGGCACGAGCCTACCCGTATAGGGTGATTAGGCCTTAGTTGTCCCAATATCACCGAATTCCATTCCATTCTTCTGGGTACTGGGTACTAAAGTACTGGTTATAAGTATTAAAAAGCCATGCTCATGCCGAAGCATGACTTCCTCACACACATTTAATAGACTGTTACAAAACAAACTCAAATTATCATGGGCAAACACAAATGATAACGTAACACAACCAAATTAATACGCCATCAAACTTGATAAACAACTGGAAATCTTGGAAATACTCTCCCGACGTGGAAGAGTATTATGGATACAAGTGTATGCAAAATAAAATCAAATTCTCATACATAATGTATCACTTTCCCTGTCCAAGTACTACGCGCTTCGATAGATCACAAAAACACTATCTCGAGGTCACCATACAGAATCTCAAACAAAAACAATCGACAGGTTCGATCGCCGGGCAGTACAAACATTTGTGTGCATGAACATGTCTTTTTGTAACCGTCTGGGTGTTTTCTATGTATAATATGTATGTTATTTACAAAATATATATATAAGTATGTTTATCCGTTGTTTAGTACCCATAATACAGGCTTCACGCTTAACTTGGGGCTAGATGGCGCTGTGAGAATGTCATGTCATTTATAAAGGCATTTTTTTAAACTAAACTTGCGCATGTTTGCAGGTGGCTGGAACCTCGAATTTGTCTAAAACAAATCACGAGGAAAAGATATCTTTTTGTTCACTATATTGACTAATAGTGGTTCACTTTGTCAAGTAAGGTACATAACTACTAAGTAAGGTACTCTAAAGTTATCTATTCGTACCAATTGTTAAACAGACACTTATCGACAGATGTAGCTGTAGAATTATTCCCGTGCAATTAAAAAACGGAAACTAACAAATTCCTTCTTTTATATAATAATTATGTCCTTCTTTTCGAGACACGTGCCTACTTTTAATTGATAATTAACTGTTTTATATACAAACTACCTATTCGATCTAATTTCACCCACTTTTGAGGCTCTTTTGTACCTTTGGTAATAATATAAATTATATTTCATTTTATTTTAAGGAAAATAAGTGTGCTTTTGCAGTAGCATTTAATAAAAAAAAAATATGTTGTTGAAACTTCTGTCTCAGACATCCGAATATACAATTAGACTGGACAAGCCGCCAAGTTTATAGGCAGTCTCAGTGTCGCAATTTCTTTTCGGTTCTTACCTGTGAAAAGTTATAATATTTCTTGGTAAATTTACTGATTCATTGCGATGATGGCATGTTACAATTGCACAGGATGGCATTTTGGGAAAAAACGGTAATTTCTTCTAATATTCGTGCGTCTTTACTCGTCTCACAGAGCGTAAACTGGCAGCCAGTGTATGCTCGTTGAGCTTACATTTGTCGCACTTAAAAACGCGGCTTGTCCCATCTCCTGTATTGGGAAATCTGTGGACTGAGTAATTACTTTAGGGACCTATGTTACTTAAAGTACCTAAATAAATGAAAATTATAAATAAAATTAGTGTGTCTGTTCGTCATATTGAAACAACCGTTTTTACTTCATTCGTGCATATGAATATTTATACGGAGCATACAACAAAACAACTATTTTATTAAAAAACATATCTGTCCGTATATTTAAAGTAATCTTCGATTGTTTTGTCCTATAAGTTCAGCCATTTTTATTACCGCCTGTACCTAAAAGATTACGACTGTATTTTTAGGTACTGTCCGCAAACGAATATTCTAGAACTTTCCATATTCATAACTATTGTTCGCGATATTGTAAACATTATGTGGGACGGCGATAGATAACAATTATCTTTAAGTTTCACGAGTAAAAATCCTTTTGCAAATAAATCTTCGTGACGAGTTTGGGTATTCCGGAAAGTTTAAATACAAAAACAGACCGGACGTCTAAATAACAAGATTACAGTGTAGATATTGTTTGTAGCATGTTCACTTCACGCTTCTGGTTGACCAGGCTATAAGACAAGAGCCATGTATGATGACAACCTTCATCTCTCCGTTGCGGCACATATTTGTCACACCAATAAATTAATTTCTTTCTTTCTTCTGCTTTCTTTCATATTAAATAAAATTTAATCCTTATTTGATAATGAATCAAAAAAGTAAAAAAATAGATACTAACTGAAAAAAACATCTGCATTTGTGTCTGTGTGTGTGTTGCGTGTACGCACGTGTGTGTATGTATGTGAGTACGTGTGTGGGTTTGTAGGAGCGTGTGTTTAGAGGCAAATGTCAGACAAACTTCGACATTGGCATACGGAGTGTCACAAGGGCAAGTCGCCAGTTTTCCGGCCGCATCGCACCGCGAGTTGCATAGCGATAAGATAACTAGGTCACTCCCCCCTCTCCCCCTTCCTTTGCCGCAATGAGCTACTGAACTACTCACCTCCCTGTCACAGAAACATAATTTACGCGTTACCTACCATCAAAATACCTATTGTGTACAAGTTAAACAGTTAAATAAATGTCATAACATATCTTCAAACACAAGTTTTACCACCAGTGTCGCCACCCCAGTTTTCGAAAAAGTGCTTTTTGAGAAGTAAAAAAGGGCTAGATAGGGCTAGATTATAGATAGAATGCTCTTTTCGGGCTTAATCGTTAAAAAAGGAGTTCGCCTATACTAAAAAGTGCTAGATCTAGCTACAAAAGGGTTAAGGTGGCAAGAGTAAACAGTACCACTTGTTCGACGATTACCGGTGTGGTTGCCTCTAATGGCAGTTCAGAGATGTAGTCGTCTTGAACATGACCTGGTATGCGAATGTAAATACTAATGTTTGAAAATAAAACCAATGAAATATTTTTCATATATACAGAATACTGTATATATAAAGGTAGATACGCCATTCGTGCCTCAAAAACGAACCGCCGAAGAGAATACAGTTGTAGGCTCTTTGTTTACGTAAATGTACGCTCATTTGAAATATGTGTGTGCTGTCGCTGCATTCGGAACACTCTTTTCAGTTGTTTTGTGAACATATCACGAATCTATACTTTTAACATCATTGATTAATACGAAACGTTACAACCCTAATCCACACGACGCACTTTCCTACTAAACGGCCACTTTGTACCATTGATATAATTACTGTGTGAAACATAGTAAGCGCTCATGACTAATGCCACGTGCAACAAAATAGCCTTCACTATATGAACTGTTTATTGGTTACGTAACATAATCATAGTTACCTATTACTGATATATATTATGTACATATAAATAAAATTGGAGTCCATTTATTTGTAATATTGAAATAACCATTTTTCTTCATGTATATAAATAAATGAATAAAAATCTGTCCGTTTGTTCCGGGTAATCTCTGAAACAGCTGGATGGATTTGTACATAACTTTTTTTGGCAGGTAGCTGATGTAATAAGGAAAAACAAAGGCTACTTTTAATATAAGGGGAGTCATTTAATATGTTGAGCGTCGGTGGCTCAATGGTGTGGACTCAACCCTTCCTACCGGAAGGGTTGAGTTTCAAATCCCGACACGTACCAATGTGTTTTTAAATTTTCCAAAATATATGTACGTTATCCGACGCTCTTACGGTGAAGGAAAACATCGTGAGGAAACCTTCATGCACGCCTGCGAAGAAATTCAAAGGTTGTGCGTGAAGTCGTCCAATCCGCACTGGGCCCGCGTGGACGACTAAGGCCTGATCACCCTACACGGGTAGGCTCGTGTCCCTCGGTGGGGACGTTTAATGAGCTAATGATGATTTAATATGTTGATGATTTCCGGGTTGTCTGGACGCACAGGGTATGCTGCTCTTTTGCATAAATGGAAGCTCAACCCTTTCACCATATTGTATACTGTCACAGAATAAACATTTCTTTATTACACGGGTCGTCAAATTGAATTTATTTCTCATATTATTCTTTCGCAATCAAAGTACACAGAACCGTTGTAAATAATGGCGTGTTCTTAACATATATTCCTGCGTAAACAACAATGTTACTGCAAGATGTGTTATCTCGTGGTATACAAAAACAAACTTTGCAAGGTACCGATTTACAGCTTTATTGTATAAACAATTATTGCTATTGATCTAAAGAGTTGCTTCGAAATTACTGAGAACTGTGACTTGGTCTTAGTACCAAATAGACCTTTACCGCCTTTCCGTACAGAATAGCTCAGGGAAGATTGGGCCGATTAGATTTGGGATTAGAGGTTCACCAGATAAGTTGATTTCTATAGACTACCCATTTTGTGTTGCGGTTGAGACGTCGACTGCAACACCAAGGGTTCCGGGTTCGATCCCCGGGCAGTACAAACATTTGTGTGCATGAACATGTCTGTTTGTAATGGTCTGGGTGTTTTCTATGTATAATATGTATGTATTTACAAAAAAAAAAAGTATATAAGTATATTTATCCGTTGTTTAGTACCTATAATACAGGCTTCACGCTTAACTTGGGGCTAGATGGCGCTATGTGAATGTCAGTGGATATTTATTATATTTATTTATTTATTTATTAATTTGTCACAAGTAAAATTACAGAGTGATACCAGTGGGCACACTTGGTTAGTCTTGATACTCTTTAGTGGAATTCACTGGGTAAATGGCAAAATGCTTTTTCCGGGTGGTCGGCCGATGTCATACACTGGGCGATCGGCAGATGTTTTTTACTGGGAAATTGGAATATTATTTCCACTTAGCAAGTGGAAAATTATTAACTTTTCTCTAGGAATTTGATAGATGCTTTTTTAAACTGGGAACGTTGCAGATGAGAATCCATTGCTCAACTCAACTTGTAGTTCAAATTAGTCACCCGGCGAAGCTGTAAAGGACATCTGTGGCTAACCGAAATCATCATCATTATAGCCTTATATGTACACTGCTGAACAAAGGCCTCCCCTAATGATTTCCCTGCGGATTGATTCCTAGCAGTTGACATCCATCTGCTACCCGCCACCTTAACCAGGTCATTCGTTCATCTGTTTGGGGCTACGCTTCGTTTCCCGTTACGTGGACGCCACTCGACAACCTTCCCGCCCTATCGGCCATCGGTTCTACCCACTATATGCCCACTGCCACTTCAGCTCGCTAATCCTGTGGGCTATGTCGGTCAACCTCGTTCCCTACGGTTATCGTCGTTTCAGGTCTTATCGCGTAGAAACACCTGACATTGCCGTTTCCATAGCACGTTAAACCTTGAGCCTATTTAAGAGGCCCTTCCTCAGTGAGTGACCACATTTTAACAGAAATGGTCATAAAAATATCACTTATTAGAAGTTGATAACACTAAAGTTAATATTTCATATACTTTGTAAGTCTTACCGTTTCCCTTGGAACATACATATACTTGAAATTATAAGGCTGAGAGAACCATCAGTCGCCACTTGTCCTATGAAGTTGAAGGCCATCAACGGTCAACAACGAAGTCTTACAAAAGAAAATAATCGGCAGTATACACAGTCTCCATAGATAAAGGTAGATACGCCATCCGTGACTCAAAAACGAACTGCCGAAGAGAATACAGTTTGTACTCCTTTGTTAAGGTAAATGTGTTCGAAATCCGAAATATGTGTATGTGTGCTGTCGCTGCATTCGGAACACTTTTTAGATTGTTTTGTGAGCATATTATGAATCCATACTTTTTACATTGGTCTCCACCATATAAATTACAGTAATGAGAATTGTAGCATAGGCCTGCACGTGCGTCGCCAACGCCTATAAATACACAACACGTGCCGCTAACAGGCTTGCATAACTTGTGTAGCCTACATTTTGATCCGCTTATAACACCGGCTACAACAAAACAGTCTCGATGATTGGCATTACACATCTGCATAGCTGTGTTGACGATCCACGCGGTGCATTAGTTGAGATGTCGGCTATAACACTCAGGATTCCGGTTCGATAGCCGGACATTTTTTTTTCTAACGAATTTTTTTCGAGTTCTGCTGTGGGTCGCAGATGGCCTTTATCACTTCACCGGGCAAATGGCGAGCGCAGATGGCTCTCAGCCTAGTTTAGTGCGTGAACATACCTGTTCGTATTGGTCTAGGTGTTTCTATTATATTTATAAGGATACAAGTATTTTTATACCTTATTTAGTATTTATAGTACAAGCTAAATCGGGGTTAGATGGCGCTGTATCAATGTCTGTGGAAATTTCTATCAGTATGTACGTCAGCATTGTTTTCGCACCTGTAAAACTGCTCACAGGTCTCCTACTGTATGCAAATATATACATTTGAAGACACATGGACAAATGGGATATTTGGAAATCGATTAGCATTCATAGAGTCACTCGTCTTTTCCTGTTATCCAAGTTTTCATTGAACCTTGACATTGAAAGATTAAGTCTATTTGTTGCAAAAACAGTGCACATTCATTTATACTTGATAAGACTGCTCTTAAAGTCTAAATACTTTAATATAAATATAGATAAACGAGCAAGATGATTTAAAAAATGATCAAATTAATTAATGTCTGCCCGACACCGAGGTACTCCTTGGAAAGGTGAAGTTGAAGAAGTTGTAAACACACTGCATCTTATGTGCTCATTAATCTATACTTGATAACTGTTCTTAAAGTATCCATTCTTTAATATAAACATAGACAAAAGAGCAATGATATTCTGTATATATATAAAGGTAGATATGCCACCCGTCCCTCAAAAACGAACTGCCAAAGAGAATACAGTTGAAGGCTCTTTGTTTAGGTAATTGTACGCTCATTCAAAATATGTGTATGTGTGCTGTCGCTGCATTCGGAGCACTTTTTTCAGTTGTTTTGTGAACATATCACGAATATATACTTTTAAATGATTGCAAAAAGAGCGAGATGATTAAAAAAAACAAATTATGTCTGCCCGATATCAAGTATTCACGGGGACAGAGTCCGATACTTTTGATATAACTTCACTTGTGTGTCATATACTAGTAACAAATAAAAATATAGGTTTATGAACGCAAAAATATAAAAAGTAGCTGTTATCTGTTTGCCTCTTTTTATCAGTTACCGCGAAAATCTTATCAAATATATTATCATAACGTATGTAGATACCTAAGTATGCCAAATACACACTAATTTTCGCGAATCACGTATTAAATGCTGAATAAATGAATGAATGAATAAAATAAAATTAAATGCTACATAATATACAAACATGTGAACCTGATTTCCAATACATTGTTAAAAATACTTTTCAGTTACATTTTTGGTACAGTCGCCATCTGATATATATGAGCAGACAAGGTGACCAAATACATCTAAACAGTTTAAAATATCAATAACTTCTATACAGTACAAGTTACCATTAATATCTAAACAACAACTGCTTCATAAATATCTGAGCAAGTGCTTGTCAATAAATTCTATACACACTACTTTTCAATAATATCTGAACACTCAAAATGTCAAGTATAACTAAGCAGATAAACAAGTGTTTATCTCCTTAGTTACACTTGACATTTCTTACTACATGACATTAAAAGAACAAGCTTAAATCCACTAAAATCAATCACTACTGTGGGCGTATAATTGTTATTTTCATTTGAGATGACAAATTGTAAGAATAAGTCACGTCAACAACTACGTCATCCGAGTATCCTCATTGAACCACTGCTCGGCTATCTGCGCAAGTGGAGATGGTCAGTCTCGGTTCTGGCTTAACTCGGTTCAGTTAAGAAAGACTCTGGATAATTGATTCGATACTGGATTAAGTATTATTCAGAAACTGTTTATGATCTAGTGTGATAATAATGATTATTTAGTAAAGTCATCATCATCATGGGCTCATTATACGTCCCCACCTCGCGCCTACCCGTATAGTGTGTTTAGGCCTTAGTGGTCGTCGATTGGCTGACTTCACGCACAACCTTCGAATTTTTTCGCAGGCGTGCGCAGGTTTCATCTTGATATTTTCCTTTACCTAAATAGGATTGGATAATTTTTTTATCTTCTATAGACAAGCATTTGACCGTCATCTCACGTGATGGTATGTGATGATGTGGCCGAAAATGGACCATGCCTGTCTAGAAACAGTCTATTTACTCTTGCCTTAAAAGTGCCAGTTAGTAATGTTCGGGGAACACACAATTCCTTTGCAGTGCACATTAGAAACGAGGTACCAAAGCGGGTTGCGACATTGTGCAGATGCGTGGTCGACATTCCACGTATCTGCACAATGTCGACGATGGTGAAAAGAGCCTCGTGGAATTAATTCGTGTTATTCATTCGCACGTTTACCGAAATGTACCCTGTATAAATCCAAGTGCAATGCAACTCTACGACGATACTCCAGGCTTTGCAGCTAAGCGTCAGCCAGAGTAGGGTCGTCCAAGGCATATTATTTAATAGCTAGATTCCTCAAAGTCAGAGCGAGTTTAAATTTTCAAGCAAGTTTAGATAAACGTCACCTCAAGAGGAGACTGCTTGAAGGGACGCGCCCACACGGCTCACAAGACTAGATTCCTACCTCACTGCATCCGGTAGATTTCTGTCCGTCATCTGCGTACCCAATAATACCGGGCATAAGCAGATCATTTATGTGCATCAAGAATTACAGTTACGGACCAGGGTAGGACCGAACCCTAAGGAATACTGGCTTCGAGTTGGTGGTCAAAACAGTAGCCATCAAAGACTCAGGAACTCTGTAATTTTGATATCCAGGTGCAAAGGCCATCGAAAGTACCGAATGAAGGAATCTTGCTAATAAGGCTGACGTACCAAATTTCACACGGCAAGAGCTTCACCGTGTCTCTCGATGGCCTCACTTCATAAGTGAGTGGCATAAGAAGGTCCCCAAGTTGAGTGGTCCCAGCGAAACGTACTTAAAAATGATTATAATTTCGAAAATTTGAAAAGACATTGTATTGGCAGGCATCGACCCTGCACCGTTCAGATTGGAGGGCAGTCCACAACAATGAGCCACTGACGCAATGCTTGCTTGTATTTGTAATTGCAGTAGATGACAAGAGTAAAATCTTCAAACTTTTATAAACTGCCAGGGTCATCTCATTTTTAATACATGTATTATCCAAAAACTTTTGAATTAAATTGTTTGTAATAGTCACAAAAATTTCCGACTAAATTTTTTCTTTGACAGTTTCGATATTTGAACCTTTTTAGATACATTTGACGTTAGTGTTCAGATATTACTGAAAAGTTGTGTGCATAGAAGTTATTGACAAGCACTTGCTCGGATATTAATGAAGCGGTTGTTGTTTAGATATTAATGGTAACTTGTACTGTATAGAAGTTATTGATATTTTAAACTGTTCAGATGTATTTGGTCACCTTGTCTGCTCATATATATCTGATGGCGACTGTACCTAAACATATCATTTAAGGTTATGAAACGGTATTATTTATTCTACGGTAATTCGCTCATTCAATGGTAAGTGTTGAAGAAAACCAAATAAATATTCCTTGTTTTCCGTTGACATTGCTCGCCTGTCACCCGAGGCAACTAATAAACAAATATTAATAATAAATATTTATATAAATAATTCTAGCGCCATCTTGTCCTAATCTAAGCATTTAGCCTGTAATATAGGTACGAAGCAACGGACAAACATACTTATATACAATTTTGTTTTGTTAATATATACATATTGTTACGAATTGACGTAATTAAATGAATGAATAATTTATCCTGGACCCCCAGCTCGTAACAATATTATACATAGAAGATATTGACGACAAAATATTCATTATTTTTCGTCAACACTGCCCTACGCGTGTCACCCAAGACGACTGATAGAGACCATAGACCACAGGTTTCATAAACTCGTAATTTTACTAGCTACGGCACCCTTATCTCAAACATATAGTTATACAAATACATTTACTAGTATAATAAATATTTAATATTTATTTAAATTTCAATTCATTTATTTAAATTATATTTAAATAAATGAAATCAATATTGAAATCACTAAGTATAATTATCGTTCATTCATATATGAGTATATTGGTCCTATTTATTGGATAACCATCAACAAATGTGTTATTAAATTAAAATAATATAAATTACTCACTTGGGCGCATTCTCATGTCAAGAGAAACGCAGCCATAATTCCAAACAAATCGTTTAAAATCCGTCAACACACAAAACCACTTGCACTTGTCACACTATCTGCAGTTCTAGAAATCCACTGATACACTTTGAACGTACATAAAATTGATAACAATATTATATAATTTAATAAAGTAACTAATAAATATATTTTTTGCGCCTAACAAATGTAACACCACAGACCAACAAAAAAATGTCAGATGCTTCGTACCAAATCACAAAAAAAAATATGAGTCACAATTTTTTTTTTGCAATATAGAACGCGAAACACGACCAGTGCGCTGCAAGCCGCAAATCGATATCTCAATTTATAATGTAAATAAATAATCGGACATGTTATCTCAACGGTCACTCGCCTCGGCGCGCGCGTCGCGATTCACACATCGCATTAGGCGCGCCATTTATTTGATATCATAAAAAACATACAGAAGGGAAATCAGCAAAAAAACATGGCCGTTATAAAAAAAAACAACATTTATGGCTAATAACATAAAAATTATAAGCTAAGTTCTCAGTTCTTCTGTTTTGTGGATCACTATGACCCAATATTCTATTTTCGGATGTTAATGATGAAATCTAACAACTGTACAGTTTCAATTTACAGCTTCTATGTAGGACATTGCTCTTGCATGCCTAGATGTCTAATCTATTTCTTTATTCTTTTTAATCTTTGTTTTACATCTACGCTACTGATGTCAAACACAACTGAATATTGATTGAAGGATTTAGTTCAGTGGCTTACTTTTGTATTTATATTAAGTTTTAGATAATGTCTAGAAATACTTAAACCTCGCTTAAAATCTTAAAGGCGAGCTACTTTACAGGCCGGGCAATACAGCGCATCTCCTGGATCTTGGGAGGATAATGGAGAATATCTTTATCTTGACGTCAACTTTGATAGGTTCAAGAAATCACCACAAAGAATATCCCTAAATAAATAATTTAGTGTTTTAATAAGTTAATGTGCGACCCGACGCGACGCAGCATGCACGTAATTCCCAAAAACAATAGGCGGCCTAAGATGTTTGATCAGATCCTGCAGAAAAACGAGTGTAGCTAAGGCAAAATTAAAATTTAATTGTTTTATTGCATGTCACATTACATAGATAGGATGGTACATATACAGGTTTCCCAGTAGGTATACATGTGACGCCCTGCAAGGCATAGCAAATTAATGGGAGGTCTGACTAGATTTCTTAATAACTATTAAAGTACTAGAGAAAAGTAGTAGGACACAATAAATAACTTTTACCAAAATTTTAACAAATAAACATCATCATCATCAGCTCATTAAACGTCCCCACCGAGGGGCACGAGCCTACCCGTATAGGGTGATTAGGCCTTAGTCGTCCACGCGGCCAAGTGCGATTGACGACTTCACACACAACCTTCGAATCTCTTCGCAGGCGTGCATGAAGGTTTCCTCACGATGTTTCCTTCACCGTAAGAGCGTCGGATAACGTACATATATTTTCGAAAATTCGAAAACACATTGGTACATGTCGGGGTTTGAACCTCAGACCTCCTTTGAGCCACCGACGCTCTCAAACAAATAAACATAACCTTTACATATTATTATCTTAAAAACTACACATTTATATAACACAATATAACATGAAGACAGGTAAATGCCAAAGAACCGTTTATTGTATACAATACATCCCTTCTGGAATTCCGGGAATTTAATGGTATCTCAAAACTTCAGCCCTTCTGTGTGTTATTATGCCATTACGCTTATCATATTCATTATGCATTTATTCGTATCGAGTATGCCGATTCTTTGTTCTTTTTGGCGCGATGACTTTTGACACTCCAATATGGCGGCATTGCGACAGCCATCTTGAGGATGCGATAAACACATTAAAACGATGTTTTAATTTGAGCGCAAATTAATGCCTCACATAGGTACCGTTATTCTGTGAATTAACCGCTTTGGCTGATTACAAATAGGCATCATGACTGAGTTGTTTATTTAATTAGCTTGACGTTTGATTATTAACAGATTAACTAAAAACCATTAACTTATATGCATGTAAGTCCTAACATTGGGAAGTTTTCACTTATTTCAAGCAAACAAGGTCTTGGCTTTACACCGGACCATACTTGGGAGGAGCTGCATATTGCTTTTTTATGTTACAAAGTGTACAGGACAGTCAGGACGCTCATTGATGGTAAGTGTTACGCCTGACCATGACAGAGCGACATCGAAGGAAACAACTGATAGACATTATTCTCTATCAATGCCGCACTGCGTTGGCTAAGAGAACCATCTGAGTCCGATAATTGCCCGGTGAAGCTGTAAAGGCCATCTGCGGCCAACAGCAGTAGTCAGTTCAATCAAACAAAGTCAACGCAGACAACAGATGTTAGGTCCCTTATACCCGGTAATTTTACGTGTATATGACGATAAGGTTATCATTCATTACTACTATTTACTTATTTTACTAACTTAGCCATACTGTCCACCGCTGAATAAATTTCCCTAAGTACTTTTACCATTAAGGGTTTTTATCGCAAGCTATCGTATAAGTGTGGGGAGAACCATGCTTCGACACATGAGCTGACGTCTTCTTCAAACCTCCGAAAAGATCATTCGACATGAATAATAATTTCTCGTTTGCAATTGTATTTATTTTTATGCTGTGAAATTACCCGGTTTAAGAGAAATAACATCTGTTGTCTCGGGTGACGGGCGCAGTGCGGCATTGATGGAGTTATTCTCCATATATGCATATAATTACTGTGTATCAGTAGTTGGTCTCTTTCAATGCCGCTCTGTAAGATTTAGGCGTATCAATTACCATCAGGTGAGCGTCCGGACTGTCCTGTTCACGTCTTAACATAAAAAAGACTCCATACATCCGCACCTCACGTTTCGTATTTAATAAAAACACAAAGACACTGCGTATGCAACTCGACATTTTGCATCAGATAATGTCATTTCCCAACGGCATCGGATAATGTGCATCACCGCACCCACTTTTGACTGCGGACCGGTCCCGATCAACGACCCGTGTTATATTAAACTTGTTTCCGATACAACACAATATGTTGAGGAAATGAATGTTACAAAGTATACAGGACTGTCAGGACGCTCACCTGATGGTAAGTGATACGCCTGACCATGACAGAACGGCATTAAAGAAGATCAATTACTGATAAACAGTTATTATTCTCCATCGATGCCGCACTGCGCCTGACACCCGATAATAGATGTTAGGTCTCTTGTACCCGGTAATTTTACTAATTACAGAAAAAATACCGGGTAATCCGGGTATAGGAGGATGAATGAAAGGAAGGCTTAAAGAGCATAACACACTGTATGACTGCTATCCGCCGCAGATGACCTTTACAGCTTCACCGGGCAAGGAGCCAGCGCGAATCGCTCTCAACCTTAAAATTTCAAGCCTAAGAACGACCCCAAGCGGGACTCGAACTTAGACTTCGGGCTTTGCGGGGTGGGGATAATGTATGATACCCAATGCACTGGTGCAGTGCGTGTTGACTGGTCGCCAGGGCCTCGTTCGCTATTCCACATGATGCACCACGGGCAGACAAGTTTGGATTGGGTACCGAAAGGTGAAATCTAGTCCTTACATACCCATTCAATATATAAACATTTACCCCATCATTAGCTCATTATAACCCTACGGAGGGGCACGAGCCTACCCGTATAGGGTGTTTAAAGGCCTTAGTCTTCGCAGGCGTGCGCAGGTTTTCTCGCGATGTTTTCCTTTACCGTAAGAGCGTCGCTTAAAGTACATACATATCTAAATTATGAAAATTCCAAAACACATTGGTAAGCGGCAGGATTTGAACCTGCGCCCTCCCGATCAAAAGGCAACAGTCCACACCTGAGCCACCGACGCCTAAACCTAAATTGGTCAAACAAGGTCGTCACCTAAACATCGGACGAATAAAATTTTGCAAACTCTTATTTCCAATGGCATATTGCACAACACTTATTTAAATACAAACTAAATAACAAAATCAAGGCAATAATCTAATGCCAGTTTTCACCAATGATCCCTAACTTTTTAAGGGCCCTTAACCCTTGGGGTGCCTGGTGGGTCTGACAGACCCATCACTTCAAGGAATCGACAATATTTTAGGAAATTCATAACTACCGCCGCTGTGTGTCTTAGTTGCTTGGTGATATAGACTGGCGGTAAGATTGCCGCCCCATCCGAAATCCAGAACTCGCACACGTTCGATTAAAAGTTTTAAGGGGATACTTAACACAATTTTCGTTTCACCACCTAACGCCTAAAGGGACCCCTAAACTTTAGGAGCTCAAATATGGACTCCCTAACATTTAAGTTACAGTTATAAGGAAGTAAAGGTTACCTATTTCATTTAACGTTTGCTTTATTTATTTTAGGGTGAAATTATTATATTAAGAAAAGAAAAAGATTTATTTTTGCAATAATTTCACAATCAATATTAAGAACTACTCCCATAAAAGGTCCCCGTGTGTTATGATGAATGAGAGACAGGCTCCTCCGTACGCTTACACTAAAGAACGTGCTTATGTACATACATAGTTAGTTAGTACATATATAGTACATACACAGATAATGTATATAATATAACAAACATACAGTGTACATTATGGAAAATCAACCAGACTTGTTCTTTGAGAGTTCAGATAGTATTGAAGACTAGCTTTTGCGTGCGACTTCGTCCGCGTGGAATAGTTACTCTGGCCTAACGCTCTCTTTAACCCGCTACTTCGTTTATATAGGTGAGTTAAAACTGATATCTCATAAGATATTAATTTAAGTTGAATGATGTACGGGGCAATTTTGTTTAAAATGAAATACTTGTGATAAATAAAGTATTTTTTTGGATAAGGATTATTATCATATTTATGAAAACACCTTCGCAAATGATGCATATTTTATTTTTTTTAGCAAAAAATATGTTATAGGGAGCTAACCTTAAAAGATAGACATATACTGGCGCGGACTTTTTGTAAACCTTCAAAAAGGGAACAATTCTCTCATACATGACATTTGCGAAACATAAACCGTTTACGCAGCGTAAGCAGCGGAAGCTCCAAGTATGAAAAAACCCTCCGATTTTGAATCATTCTTCATTGCTGCTCCGCTTCTATTCCTCGTAGCGTGATGATATATAGCCTATAACCTTCCTTGATAAATAAGCTATCTAACACTGAAATATTTTTTCAAATCGAACCAGTAGTTCCTGAGATTAGCGCATTCAAACAAACAAACAAACTCTTCAGCTTTATAATATTAGTATAGATTTGGAACACACAAAGACAACAGAAAATCTATTATTTAAGGGCACGGTTATCTTTACTTAAGGGGACTTCAGCGAGTCTTTGACCACACGATAACCATCTACACGAGTTTCATTATCATATTCTATACGTCGTTTTGCAGTGTCAAACTGTTGAAGGTTGGCGCAAGCATAGACCTTGGGAGTGCAAGGTCAAGCCTTGAGAACTATAATACTGACGTTTAATGCGACATTAACTTTTTTAACTCAAAGTTAACGAGCCTTAGACACTTACCAACGTGTCAAGAAGCATAAATGTAATAAACCAACTGGTGGAAGGGAATTTATTATTAGTTTAAAACATAAACATAGTTTTAACTGGTAGTGATCATCATCATCATCAGCTCATTAAACGTCCCCAACGAGAGGCACGAGCCTACCCGTATAGGGTGATTAGGGCTTAGTCATCCACGCGGGCCCAGTGCGGATAGGACGACTTCACACACAACCTTCGAATCTCTTCGCAGGCGTGCATGAGGGTTTCCTCACGATGTTTTCCTTCACCGCAAGAGCGTCGGATAACGTACATATATTTTGGAAAATTCAAAAACACATTGGTACATGTCGGGATTTGAACCTCAGTCCTGCCGGTAGGAAGGCGACAGTCCACACCATTGAGCCACCGACGCTCACTGGTAGTGATAGTGTACACTAATTAGTACTCAGTTTTTGCCTTAGGAAAGGACATGGAAATATTAATTATCAATAACTTCACTTGACGACCCATCTGGTGCAATGGTTGAGATGGCAGCTATTACAACAAGGGTTTCGACATCGATCCCCGGGCAGTACAAACATTTGTGTACATGAATATGTCTGTTTGTATTGGTCTGGGTGTTTTTATGTATAATATATTATGTATTTCCAAAAAAATAAGTATGTATATTAGTTGTTTAGCATCCATATTACAGGCTCATTTTTAATTTGAAATGATTACATTCACAAACGTACGTACAAAAGTTTTATGAATATATAATAATAACAATGTCTGGATTTACAACCAGAAGTGAGGTTATAATTTTGCATGCGGGCAAAATCAGGCATTTACAATTGTGTTAATCTTTAGTTCTATGGTTACTCAGATTATATTAAAAAAAATGGTAATGTATCTGATCCATAGGACTTTCATACGGCCGGCTTTCCGACTATAATGGATGTCGTAATCAACCGAAATTCGCGAATCCATATGAGCTAAAGGCTCTGGAAATGTATGCCTGGGCTGAATGAAACAGATACTTAATATAGATATCAAGATACCATACCCTATAGCTTTTCGAATATTTGTTAATATAAAGATGACATGTATGTGGAACAACATTGCGGTCCGTTTCCTAACACTGATAAGGCACACACAATGATAAGCAACATATATATAAAACTTAACACATGGCTAATGTCATTATATAACTATAAAATACGTAAAAAGTGTGTACATTTCCTCAAAATATCATCCATTATTTTTTTGTCATCATCAGATTATGACGGCATGGCTATGGGAAATTTGGTCCGTAACCCCACCACCACCACATGGGTCCAACAAGGTTTGATATATTGTATACTGACGGCTCAACGTGCCCTCCGAAAAAATGTTGATGGAAATTAATAAACAGTAGTCATCATTTTTCCGTCAACACTGTTCTGCGCCCTTCCCTTGAGATAATAGATGTCAAGAGCTCTTATACCCGGTAATTTAACTAGCTACAGCGCCCTCATACCGAAACATACAAGTGCAAAACACTCCTATTTCACGGGACGATATCGGGAATAGGGATGATGTAATTTTTTTTTTTCTGTTATTATATCGATGGACTGCATTATAATAGAAACATTGGTAAAAAAATAACTCCGTTCACATTAAAACTCACAGAGATTTTCCAATTCTAAAAACACATTAATGGACTTTCCCAAAAACGCTTCATACAAATGGCTAAATGTTGCGTGTACTAAAACGGTTTCATAACATAAGTTGCTTTAAATTGTATGTGTTATCCTTTTGTTAACAAATTTTTTACAATTAATGTACTTTAAAAATGGACTTGCCCATCTAACTTTGAAGACTAATAAAATTCATAAAACATGAATTTTCGAGCTGAGAGTAAGCACATCGTTATATTTAACCCAGATTTGTAATAATATGAAATAGTTCTCACGATTTCAGGACCCAGTCATCATGCCTATTGCGGTGGTGACTACCTAGACGACTAAGTACCGAGTCTATCATCTAGTCAACCTAGTACACTATTACAGGTTGGATGCATAGAAGAGAGAGACTTTACTTAAATCTAACGCCTGTTTATAACAAAAATATAAATGAATCGTGTACGCGTGTAAGTCACAACTAATCAATTGCGAGTGAAAGTGCAACGTTTGCTTACATGCGTTTTACGTTGCACTCTCGGTGCACCTGCACCAACTGCACTGGTGCATATAATACGATAAAACTAATATTTTATTATGTATAAGCAACCACAATACACAGAAGGAATAATAAAAGGATAACAATTTCTCTTATTATCAATTCTGTGGTAGGTACAATAGATAGCCCACCTGCTGGTAAAAGCAGGTGTTTCGCGTTTATAAAATACTAGCTTTTGCCCGCGGCTTCGCTCGCATTAAATTCGGGATAACACGGTACTTGCATTTATCACTATACATACGATTTCCCTTCCCTCCAACTTTGAAGGCTTCGGGGTCAATTTCAGACTTTTTTTTAGCAAAAAATATGTTATAGTGAGCTAACCTTAAAAGATAGACATATGCTGTCGCGGACTTTTTTGTAGACCATTAAAAGCAGAACAATACTCTCATACATGACTTTGTGTAACTTTAACCGTTTACGCAGCGTACGCAGCGGAAGCTCCAAGTATAAAAAAAATACCCCGATTTTGAAACATTCTTCATTGCTGCTCCGCTTCTATTATCGTAGCGTGATGAAGCCTATAGCCTTCCTCGATAAATAAGCTATCTAACACTGAAAGAATTTTTCAAATCGAACCAATAGTTCCTGAGATTAGCGCGTTCAAACAAACAAACTCTTCAGCTTTATATATTGGTATAGATTTGTACATTTTAATGTTTTTATCATAGTTTCAATCAATAATATCAGTGATTTATCATTATTCTAGAAAATCTTATGCTTCTGACTCCTTTATGTGTCATTGACGTTCAAAAGGTTGAAAAAAGGGTGTACTGTTGATATTTTTTGGGTGCTTCTTTCAACAGGCCCTTGAAGCGCTTTATTTCAAGTATCAAAATTCATTTTTGTGCCACTATTTGACCGCCAGGAATCCAGACACAATGGAAAATCTATTGTTTGTGACGCTTTAAGGCGTCTCTCGATCAAAGGGTTAATTTTGTATTTTAAATGTTTTTACTGTGTATTTACTGTAACGTCATTACGGTATTCACACACGTTTCTAGTGAAATTACCGAGTACATCAGAAGGCCTAACATCTGTAGTCTCGGATGGCGCAGTGCGGCATTGATGGAGAATAATAACTGTCTATCAGTTGTTGGTCTCTTTCAATGCCGCTCTGTCATGGTCAGCCGTATCACTTACCATCAGGTGAGCGTCCGTGACGGATGATATGATGGGTTTCCAATCTTAAATGCACACTTTGGCCCGTATTGTACAGCGAGACAACGTTGATTTTTACTTGAATTGAGTTATTATGGGATGGCGCTATTTATCGTATAGAGCTCTATCCCTAACTCTTTTTAAGTAAAGAATTTATCCCTTACCAATGATATTCTGTATATATAAAGGTAGATACGCCATCCGTGCCTCAAAAACGAACCGCCGAAGAGAGTTTGTACTCTTTTGTTTAGGTAAATGTGTTCGAAATTCGAAATATGTGTATGTATGTTGTCACTGCATTCGAAACACTTTTTTCGATTGTTTTGTGAGCATATCACGAATCCATACTTTTTTACATCATTGTCCCTTACTTGTTGAGTCACCATCAACGCCGTGGAAGTTTGAACGAGCGTCGCGTGCGTTGTTATTAATTTTAACAAGCATCGTTATTTGTGGATTTGCAATTAAATTTACAATTGAACGTGGATCATTATTTTAGAATTTCAAATTACACACTATTATTTTTTACTAGCGGCCTGACTCTTTGCGCTTATACCTAATTAATTTTATCAAGTATTTCCAATTTGTTTAAAAACATAATCCATCGATTATTCGGGATAGTTTTCAAAAGTATTGTTCAAATTGAGTCAGATATTTCGGAGCCTATTTACCTCAATCAAATCTTCCTTGTTATTATAATTAGTGTAGCTATAATACTCGTAGATGTCCAAAAGGAGCATACGAAAAGTACGATTCGATGAAAAGTGATGCACATGAACACTCGCAACTCGAAACAAGCAAAGACTCGCACTCAAGGCTGAGAGCCATCTGCGCTCGCCACTTGCCCGGTGAAGCTGTAAAGGCCATCTGCGGCCAACAGCAGTAGTCAGTTCGAAAAAAAAAAAGACTCGCAGTCCACTGCTAGACATAGGTCTCCCCCATTTTGCGCCAGATATCCCGTGTTCCGCTTTCCTCATCCAGTCTCCACCAGCGACCTTTCGCAAGACTTCGGTCCATCGGGCCGGCGAGCGTCCTACGCTACGCTTTCCATTACTGCATGGCATGTCGACCTTGAAAATGCGAGTGGGAAAAGTAGCTTCAATAAGATCGAAATATCCCTCATCGTCATCAGCCTATAACGTCTCACTGCAAAGACCTGTCCACAGATGGCACTGGGGAGTTTGGGCTGTTACTAGTGTTGCCAGGTGTCCCGATTTGAGAGGGACGACCCGATTTCGTCCAATCCGCACTGGGCCCGCGTGGACGACTAAGGCCTAATCACCCTATACGGGTAGGCTCGTGCCCTCGGTGGGGACGTTTAATGAGCTGATGATGATGACCCGATTTCAGGGGGCTAAGGATGCGTCCCGTACGGGACGCTAAATGTTCCGATTAATTATAGAAGAAAATGTTTCATTAAAAAAAATATATAAAAAACTTCTACTAATTGCATCACTATCAAATTCAAAATGGCACGTCATTTTTTATTGTTATCTGTCCCGATCTGCAACCTCTTATCCCGAATTTTCGGCCTCGTGTCCCGATTTAAATCAAATCAGAGCTGGCAACACTAACTGTTACCCACCACCACGCTTGACTGATAGGTGTAGATACTACCATCCTTAAATAGTAGCCGGACTAGCCGGTACCGAAGCACGGAATGACTCAAGATAATAATATTTCGGTCACCCATCTGACGACAACCAATGCGAAAGTTGCTTGATTTTTGTGATCGTCAGCCGAACGCGACAAGCGCTACGCCATCATTTATTTGTAATTGTATATTTTATGCTATACCTAAATGAAGTGCGATCACTTGGTGGCAAGGGATAAGGTTGAAGGAATTACAGCGTGTAGTCATTATTTTTCTGTCAATACTGCTCAGCGCCCGTCACCCGAGACAGCAGATATTAGCTCTCTCATACCTGGTAGATTTACTAGCAAGTGCCCTCATGCCGAAACACAAGTGCAAAACACTCCTATTTCACGGGACCATATTTGGCACTGCGATTGCACCTACCTAGATGACTCAGTACCCAGTTTACCACCCAGTATAAGATGATAGTCATTTTTATGTCAGCCTTAAAAATATTTGAACTAAATGCCCCCCATTGGTTTTCATTATCACTACACATCCATTAAATTAAAAGTCATGATGAAGCACAAGTTTGTTCACTAGTCAAAAGACAAAAACTGCCATTGACAAGCATTTCAAAATTAAATACCAGTCTTACAAATCCATTGCATGAAGCAAAAACAATATACAACCTTGCAATCAACGTATTACAGTCCAAAATCCAACATACAGGAAATCTGTAGGACTGAATACAGTCAGCACAATGGGAAATAGACTCTATTGTCTGATGTGTTGTGCATAAAGTGAAATAACACAATATTACAAACAGTCAGTACAGATGCACTCAATTTGCACCGAGCGTGGGGTCAATGCAAACATAATGTATAAAAAGGTGAGGAAAGCATTGTTTAGTATTAGGGTATAAAGTCCATTATGAACTTGTGATACAATAACAGTCAAATCAGAATATAAATCATGTCAAAGTAGGCAGTAAAAGACTCACTGGAGACAAATGTCAACACAAAAAATACTTTTCTTTCTGC
Source organism: Leucinodes orbonalis (assembly GCA_019425675.1). NCBI lineage: Eukaryota > Metazoa > Arthropoda > Insecta > Lepidoptera > Crambidae > Leucinodes > Leucinodes orbonalis. The sequence continues at coordinate 118,112 of PQWD01006290.1, forward strand.
AATAAGCATTTGAGCGGCCTGGGAATAAAGTTAACAGACATGATTTCTTTTGAGCATTAATTGGCTCCAAATTTACCAACTATAGGCAACAGTTACCAATAACAACTGGTTGGAATGTCTACTAAAATAAAACATAATAAATGTGTACTATACCAAAAAAAACATAAGAGAAAGATGTCCACTTACAAGAGTAAGAACACTAATCCGATTATTTTTAAGGCCTACTCCGCAGGCCGTTCTAGGCTACACTACACAGCACAAATCTCGCTGATCTAGTCAAATCTGGAAGATATCTCTGAGTGATGACACCCTCTAAAAATTCAATTAATAATCTTTCTGTGTACTAAACTTGTAAAAATTCTGAGAGCAGGATATGTTATTTATTTGCCAAACTAATTAAGTACCTACTTCATATCAAGAGGGATCATGGGTCAAGTTCCTTTGAGATATTTAAGTATTATATTGTTGTGTTTACCACAATTACCACAAACAAGTATAGAAGCATACTATATATAAATTTGCTGTTCTAATTATTTGCTGGTGACAAATACAAACATTGGTATAGTATAGTTGACAACCCATTTGGTGTTGCGGTTGAGAGGTTGGCTGCAACACCAAGGGTTCCGGGTTTGATCCCCAGGCAGTACTAACATTTGTGTGCATGAACATATCTGTTTGTAATGGTCCGGGTGTCTTGTATATATGATATGTATGTACCTATTTACAAAAAAAAACAATTATATAAAATGTTTATCCATTGTTTTGTACCCATAACACAGGCTTCACGCTTAACTTGGGGCTAGATGGTGCTGTGTGAATGTCAGTGAATATTTATTTATTGATTATTTATTTATAGTAACATTAAGAAGATAACGTTTAGTAGCACTCTCCTATTGGACCTAACCTTTTATAGGTAGTGCTATCTCTAATAGCTTGCTTGCTTATCAAGAAGATTACAGTAAAACTATTCACAATGTAGAGGAGGACAAGTCCTGTATAGAAGCGTAAAATCTCTGTGTCTAATTTAATCTCAAACAATTAGCCAGATGTCTTAGATAAATAGGTAGCCAATTTAACTGTGCTCAATACTGAGACATATTTACGCAGACCAAAAATAATGCATATACCAAAGTTTTGGAGGCATTGAAGCTTAATGAGGAATGTGTTACCCACAGACATCCGAATATACAATTAGACTGGAAAAGCCGCCAAGTTTATAGGCAGTCTCAGTGTCGCAATTTCTTTTCGGTTCTTACCTTTGAAAAGTTATTATATTTCTTGGTAAATTTACTGATTCATTGCGATGATGGCATGTTACAATTGCACAGGATGTCATTTTGGGAAAAAACAGTTATTTCTTCTAATATTCGTGCGTCTTGACTAGTCTTACAGAGCGTAAACTGGCAGCCAGTGTATGCTCATTGAGCTTACATTTGTCGCACTTAAAAACGCGGCTTGCCCGATCTCCTGTATTGGGAGATCTGTGGTGTTACCTAATAAAACTGCAGCAATAATAAAAGTGATAGTGAATCTATAATAGAGTTTCATGATTGTCCTTTAGAAATAAAATCATTTGGAAATAATAAATATGAGTGAACTAAGTAATGATAATTTATGGATTGATCTATACGATTTCTTGTTGATTGCAAGTAGTTTAAGGAAGTCGATTAATTTAACTGCAATTAAACAAACGTAACATCCAATGTTAAATTAGAGATCAAATGCACTTTGCTTCTATTAATGACTGTAGCCCATATTTCTCAAATAAAATTGATAGATTACCTTTGTTATAGAAAACAAACGGTTTGTATGCAACTTACCTCAGCCCTTTCATAAAAATTACTTGTCTTTGAAACAATGAAAACGCAAGGACACTATACGAGGCCTGACAGATAACACGACGTAATTAATATATAATATAACTGTAGGATTAGTTAGATTGATATAAAATAGCCTGAATACGTTTTAAAAATAATAATTGAAACACTTACCTATTGGTTGCTATTATTGTGATGCTGCTTCAACTGGTTTAGGAAAAATCCACTATTGCTAATAATAAACACAAAAATAATGTTTGCACTCTGCTTAACACAATATTCACATAAATTTTGTTCGAATGACGCGATAATTTCGAAATACACAAATCTAATAAGACAGAAATGTTCACTTTAACAGAAGAGTGACATACATTTATCAAACATTTATGAATAATTACAATGGAAATGGTTTATTTCCATAGATGTCGTACATAAAAGATTTAAACGTTGATGGAATTTCAATAACTTGCAGATCGACCAATCCGGTTTAAGTTTGGTATACACACGATTGGAGGAATACAGAACCTGCCTCAGACACATTCATTGTTTATCGTTAGTGATGTCCATACCCTTAATAAAATACGTTTCGTACTTGTAATTAGAAAATTATATCTGAAACACTTCTTAACTTTATAAATTTCAACGTTTACAAAAAACAGTCAATATACGTTTTTCGTATCATCTATTTGAAATATACACAATCGAAAAAACATGACATGCGCAATCCCTTGTAAACAACAAGTGGCACGAATTATTGATTTTTGTCATAAAATAACCGTACACAATATATTTTTAAGTCATTGACCGTACGTTCGCAGAAAACAGAAATATGATTCATTTCAATATTCTTTTAACTTGGTATTCTATTCTTGGTTTTGTAGAAATATGTAAAAGTTCATCTGATCAAGCCCCGGTGATATTCACGTTTAAAGAATATCAATACAAGGATACTCCTAAAAATGTAAGGTTTATTATAATTCATGTCTTGATACAATCAACTCTTCTAAGTCATAAAAAATAATACTTTTGAATTTCAGGAACTGACATTCCGTGAGTTTGAGACGGCCTGTGAGCAGAGCAGTGCATGTAGTCACCAAAGTGGGCTTTCTAGGACCCGCTGCGTCAGAGAATGTGTATCACCTTCATGCTACAGAGAGTTGTATCAGAGTGACCCGGTATATATTCACACTTTAAAAATATTTTTTAAGTTAATTGTGGGTTTTTATGATACCTAGTGAATTCAAATGAAAATGTTATTGTAGTTCTATTAACTAGAAATCGCATTTTTGTGTTGGATCAATCGTTAGAGGAAATGATTGCCTACGAAACATGCGCTAGCTTATTATAGGAATCATTGCGACCCAATTAGGCAATACAGGCACATCGCTAAAATTATAGTTATCCGTTCATGCCACAACCAATATAGCTTCTTTTGTAGTTCAAACACTAATTCGTTTTGTATATCTTGTTTTTTTTTGTAACTATGTGATTGAGTTGTTGAATAAACTAATTTATTTTAAATCGTTACAGCTGGAAGAAGGAGAAATCGATGTTCGACTCAATTCATTCAAGGGATGTTTTATACAGAGAACCGGTAGAACAAGAAACTGATTTTTCATGAAGGTTATATCTTCACCTGATCCTTTGTGCAAATAAGATAAACAAGATCCGGAAAAAAGTACAGTGCCTATATATGTCGGTACTTCGGTAGGTGTCCCCATAGAATTTTAAAATAAATAATAACCTTATTTTAACAATTACATTTGTCTATCCGTATTGTTTTGTCATGTTTGTGTGTACATAAATAATTAAATAAATACATTGTGGGTAAAAATTTCTTTTTCAGTTTATACCAGGAACTGCAATGAAAGAAATCAACTTTATTACATGCATGATTAAAACACGGCGTTGATTTTTATGTTTAACAAATTATCACAATAAATGTTTGTGTGTACACAAAATATCTCAATATTATTGTTACTATTCAAATGATCAAGAAATAAATCTTGTAAGGAAGAAATAATTGTAGTATTTTTAGATCTCTGTATATTTCGTTTTTAAAATAATAATATATAAAAGTAATCAATAAATATCCCCTGACATTCACACAGCACTATCTAGTACCAATCGAAGCATTTAGCCCAGGAGTGGATCATGAATTTGTGTGGCCCTGAGTTGAAACTACTGAGGGGCCGATCAACTAAAAGTCCCGTCAAACAACTGTTTCTATACGTAGGTAATGATACATTATGGCTATAAATTCTTTATTGCACAATAATACATAAATATCTACGCAAATATTCATTGTACAAAAGGCGACTTATTGCTGTGATAGCAATCACTTCCAGGCAATCTTTGAATGAGAGAGAAACCTAATCGCCTGTTGTTATTAGCGGGGTCTGGGGGCCCCTCGTTACCCCGGGGCCCTTGGCTTAAGCCAAGCCCTAAGGAAGATCCGGCCCTGATTTAGCCTGTAATATGGGTACTTAACAACGGATAAATATACTTAATTTTTTTTTGTAAATACATACAACTTATATAAATTAATACGACAGAAAATTCTTAATCATTACTAAAAACATTATAATTTTTTTTTTTTAAACCTTACTAACATAATTGTTTCAAGCATAGGTCGTAGGTCTCAAGCTATGAGCTGTGCTGACTAAAAGCTAGAAACATCATTCTACATGCTTTGCTTCCATAGTATTTGTGAAGTATTTTTAAAATTCAAAATGAAGTATAATTTCTTCCAACATTTTTGTTACGTTTTGCATTAAACTCCAAGCTACTTGTTAGAAAAACTGTTTCATTATAAATTCCCATCATATTTATGAAATCTATAATAATTGTTTTGTCTTGTACAAAACAATTATTATATATTTCATATTCACACCAATTATTATATTTCACATATTTTAAAATAAAATCACTACATTTTTTTCAAGTCTGTGCAATCGGTATGTCGTAAAATCGGTTTACATGTTAAAAATCGGTTTTTCGCTTCACTAGTTCGTATGAAAAATTTTGAACACTTTCTATCGTAAGAAGCGGTCTGGTGTAAATTTACAATAATGGCTTCCTTGTGCAGACAAATTGTACGTGCAAATGCAGTGCGAAGTGTTCTTTTTCAATCTGCCAGGCGAGGATATGGCGATAAAAGTAAGCAAAAAAATGTTTTAATATGAAATGTTAGATCGCCATTTCTGTCAAAACCTAGGTTACGTAATGTCAAAAAATAATTCTTTAAAAAAAAATGCATATAAATTCAATATTGTAACTGTAACTTTACTTGTTAAAAATGTAAGGTCATGTAGATCTTACAATTGTTCTTGTACAAATCATCATCTTGGTATGAATTCAATTGATTATGTAAAGAAATATCTAATCAACCCAGCACACTTATTGATTATTTTTATTATGTTTTCCATTTATTTTTGTTATAGTCCTTCTTTAATTATCGTTTATGCTACCATCTTATTGCTAAATGTGTCTTCAGATACTTTTACACTATAATAATATTTCCACTTTTTAGGTTATCTCTTGTTATCTTTCATAATCTAATAGGAATGACCATGTTTATTCTACGTCCATTATATCAGTGTTAAATTGATAATAAATCAACTTTTGTATACATATTACAACATGGTATTCATTTAATTTCTTTTAATATGACATCAATTGGAAACCTTATATTTTCATAACATTTTTTAAGTGTCCAAAATGAAATAAATATTTTCATAGTGACAACTGCTGGTTTATATAACATTTCAATATACACTGAAAAACCCTATGCCACCAAATTTAATACACTGGACAAGGCATACTTTATTGACATCATAAACAAAAATTATAATGTTTCATTTATATCTATTGATGACCCATTTGGTGTAATGGTTGAGATGTTGGTTACTACACCAAGGGTTCAATACCTAGGCAGTACAAACATTGTGTGCATCAACATTTCTGTTTGTATTGGTTTGGGTGTTTACTATGTATAATATGTATGTATACATACAAAACACAAAATAAGTTTTTATCTGTTGTTTAGTAACCATACTACAGGCTTTGTGCTTAACTTGGGGCTAGATGATGCTGTGTGAATGTTAGTGGATATTTATTTATATATTATATTAGTCTTATATCTCACTATCTTATTCTCCAGTGATGCCCGACCCCCTGGAGCATGCTACCGGTATTGAAAGGAAGGAACTGATCGCCCTCCAGTCTGGAAACGATGACCCGTTCAACATGAAGGTGTTGAAGAAGGCAGCCGGCACCCGCGACAGTCCCACCCTTGTGCCCTCCTGCTTTGATGCCCGTATTGTTGGATGTATTTGTGAGTAGTTTGTTGAAATTTATTAAGACAACTTTATTTATTTATTTATTACCTCATACATCATTACAGGTCTTACCTAATAATACATGTTACAGTTCTAAAATACACACTAACAACAACAAATGAATGTTACAGTTTTTGTTCATTAACAATAACAAATGGTGAACAAAGCAGCCCTAGTGAGTTCGTTCATAGTACAGCAGAATATGTCCACTCAATCTGCCAATCGGTTGAGATAGCGTGTAGCATGCGTGAGCGGTGCCTACTTGTTGGCAACTTGCAACTCAACTTGTTAATTCTTGCACAATAATATTTAGACATGTTCCCGTACTTGCTATATTTCAAAGTTAACAAAATTATTGCAAGACAAGGCACCTATGCTTAAAATATATTGCATATCAAAGACCCATTTGTTGAATGATTGGTACCTCAGCTACTACACCAAGGGTTCTGGGTTTGATCCTCGGGCAATACAAACATTTGTGGGCATGAACATGTTTGTTTGTATTGGTCTGCGTGCTATTTATGTGTAATATGTATGTACTAGCTTTTGCCCGCGGCTTCGCTCGCATTAAATTCGGGATAACACGGTACTTACATTTATCACTATACATAGGATTTCCCCTCCCTCCAACTTTAAAGGTATCAGGGTCAATTTCAGAATTTTTTTTAGCAAAAAATATGTTATAGTGAGCTAACCTCAAAAGATAGACATATGCTGTCGCGGACTTTTTTGTAGACCTTTAAAAGGAGAACAATACTCTCATACATGACTTTTGTGAAACTTTAACCGTTTACTCAGCGTACGAGCGGAAGCAAGTATGAAAAATCCCGATTTTGAAACATTCTTCATTGCTGCTCCGTTCTATACTCGAGCGTGATTGATATATAGCCTATAGCCTTCCTCGATAAATAAGCTATCTAACACTGAAAAATTATTCAAATCGAACCAGTAGTTCCTGAGATTAGCGCGTTCAAACAAACAAACAAACTCTTCAGCTTTATATATTAGTATAGATTTACATGAAAAACTATATAAGTATGTCTATCTGTTGTTTAGTATCCCATATTACAGGTTAATGCTTAGTTTGGGGCTAGATGGCGCTGTGTGAATATCAGAGGATATTTAAATATTCATAATAGATTTTGTATATTTTATTATGAGCTTTATTACATTTATAACTTCTACAGTTATAATATTGAATCTCGGAGTCTAATCTACAGTAATTTTAATTTTAAAAGAAAATATTAAAAGACCATTGAAATTTTGTTCTTACACATAATAGCTCTAGAGTATTTTTTGCCAATAAACAGTTTGTCTTTGGGCCAGTTAAAAATAAACTGGCCAAAGACAAACTGTTTACATACAATAATCTGCACACCTGNATAGATTTACATGAAAAACTATATAAGTATGTCTATCTGTTGTTTAGTATCCCATATTACAGGTTAATGCTTAGATGGCGCTGTGTGAATAATAGAGGATATTTAAATATTCATAATAGATTTTGTATATTTTTATTATGAGCTTTAATATACATTTATAACTTCTACAGTTAATAATTGATCTCGGAGTCTAACTTACCACAGTAATTTTAATTTTAAAAGGAAGGAATATTAAAAGACCATTGAAATTTTGTTTCTATATACATAAATAGTTTTTTTGCAATTTATTTTTAAACTGGCCCAAAGACAAACTGTTTACATACAATAATCTGCACACCTGATTATGCATCTGGGAGATCCTGGAGATTGGTGAATTCGAGCTGTAAACACTTTTACGGACTTAATATTTCTTGAACAGGCTTTTGGATCACCCGGCCAGGCACTCTAAATCTAAATTTTCCTAGAAGCTGGGAACAGTTAAGATGATTATGAAGGACTCTGAACAGTGTTTCTTGATGTCACCCTGTATAATTAAGTAATAGTTGCTATGTTTCACAAGAGTTATTAGAAGCATGCTGTTAATAGATGGAGACCCTTTCCACAGTGCATGATCAGTATTCCTTTTCCTCTTTTGTATCAGAATAAGTTCAATAAATAAATATCATTTCCCTATATCATTACACTGCGAATATTAGCATTTAACAGAAGAACTCGAAGAAGCTTGACGTGCTCAAGACTGTATACATAGATCAAGACGGTATTTTACACCGGCTCACGGCCTGCAACTGTATAAGGCGCAGGTTCGGCCTCTAATGGAATACTGTTCTCATCTTTGGGCAGGGGCTCCTCAGTACCAGCTTCTTCTCTAGACCGCATTCAGCGAAGAGCGACTCGAGTTGTCGATTGCCATGATGTTTCGGCTTGGCTTGACTCCTTGACACTGCGTAGAGATATGCTTCATTATGCATTCTCTATCGCATATACCATGGGGAGTGGTCCGAGGAACTGTTCGGTCTGATCCCTGCCGCCTCTTTCCGTCATCGATCTACGCAACAACTCTACCACCCCCACCACCTTGATAGTTGGCAAAGTACTACTGTACGTTTTACCAGAAACTTTCTGCCCCGCACCACAAAATTGTGGAATGAGTTGCCGCATGCGGTTTTTTTTCCGGACAGAACGATGCAAACCTTCAAGAAAAGAGCGTACTCTTGCTTAAAGGCCGGCAACGCATCTTGTAGCTTCTTTGGTGTTGCATATGTCCATGGGCGGCAGTTTTCACTTTCCATCAGGTGATCTGTCTACTCTTTTGCCCACTATACTATAAAAAAAAAAACGGCCGCGTACGAGTATCAAAAGACCCGCCGAGCATCAACCGAGTACTCGGCCCTACCATCCTAAGGTAGCCGGAACCAATGGCCTTACGTGTCTTTTTCGGTCCCCCATCCTATGATGGACCACTGCGATTGACCCTTGACATGTGTGATCGCAAAGATTTGTGTAAATACCTATGTATGGTCTGGGTGTTTTCGATTTATAATATGTATGTAATTACAAGAAAAAGTATATAAGTATGTCTATCTGTTGTTAAGTACCCCATGCAGGTTAATGCTTAGTCTAGCGTAGGTCTAGATGGCGCTGTCTGTATGTCAATGGATATTTATTATTATTATTTACAATAATAACATAAATTTCGTTGTGTTGCAGGCGAAGAACACTCCACAGCAATCACTTGGCTCTGGTTACACAAGGTATGTACCTAATAAGAGGTGATGGTATCAATCAAGGAGCAATTTGTAGATGTGCCCTCCATGACATCGCCTGTGACTTTGGGAGGAAAATTAGAAGATTAATAATACATTGCTGAAGAAATAGTCTGCCAGCAATGTAAAGGCCATCTTTGGCCAACAGCGATAAGTCATTCCGAAAAAAAGATCTAACAAGTAGCATTTAAAGTCGGTGACATGAATTTTGGGTTGTGGCCTCATTTCGTGTAGGAGGGTATACCAACCGAAAAAGTAGCTGAGATTTATGCCTTTAAAGACCTTATTATGTCATTGAAGCAATTATTTTCTTCAGAAGAACTTTTCACTAGCCTTCACCGTGTAGATGGCTCACAGCTTGACAAATATATGCAATCAGCCATTGTGAACCACAGTGGGACTTATCCCTGGGGGCTCTCTCTTCAACCCATCGCAGTCTCCAGCCGGACATAGGACCCCTATCCCTAAGTCCTAGGGATGAGGGGGGGAATACCTATAGCTAAGTAATCAAATATCAGTTGAAGAGAAAAGCTAGTCGGTGACGTTGGCCTTACTGACGGGGTCAAAACCAAAGAAAATAGAATCATCATCATCACATCAGCTCATTTAACGTCCCCACCGAGGGACACGAGCCTACCTGTATAGGGTGTTTAGGCCTTAGTCGTCCACGCGGGCCCAGTGCGGGTTGGCCGACTTCACGCACAACCTTTGAATTTCTTCGCAGGCATACGCAGGTTTCCTCACGATAATATAGATAGACAATAGAATACTGGATAGTAGTTGCAAACTGTGATAAAAGCTTTACACTTAACTTGGGGCTAGATGGCGCTGTGTGAATGTCAATGGATATTTATTTACTATTATTATTGTGTTGCAGGATCATCCCCGCCGCTGCGAGTGCGGACATTGGTACAAGCTGATCGAGAAGCAGCCCGTCTAAACGCTATTCCTATTTAGTGATAATAAAGTAGCCACGAGGTCGCACCAAGCACACCAAGCCACCAGGATGCGCTAGTATAAAATAACCAATCGTAAAACAACATTAAATAATTGTAAGCATAAACAGTGTTTTATTGTATGGTTGCCTCACTGTTGAATGTTATGCATTGTGTAGTGATAATAAACAATTAATTGTTAATAAAACTGGTTTTGTTTATTGTTGTCTGTGGTTGTGTTAGATGGATTGTTACCGAGGGCCACACTGACGACCAGTGTTTCCATCTGAGTTTTAGAAAAAGGGACATTTGAGAAATAAGGATTGCTCTTTTCAGGCTAAATCATTAAAAAAGGAGTGCACCTATTCTAAAAAGTACAATCTATCTCACAAAAGGGCTAGGTGGCAATATGTGGAGATTAAAAAATTTTAATACGATAACGTTGAGGCTCGTCGTAAACGATATGACTTTGCTTTTTTGCACAAATAGTCCATTCTACTATAGATTCAAATCTTATATTCCTCATTAACATTAATACTCTTTCAATCAAGACACCCAACAACTTTCTCTATACATACTTTTAAAACAACACGTCTTTCTATAATCCTGGTTAGAATGTGTCGTACGTATAACGAGGTTCGTAGTGGGGTTGCATAGATATCTTTAATTCTAATTTTGCTCAGTTCAAAAGATTAAATTCAGATTTGATAAGGCTAATGATTTGACCTCGCTCCACTAAACTGTCCAAATAACATGAATATTATTTGAAGCTATAATACCTTGTTTTTGTTATTTTATTTTTATTGTATGTAAACCTGTCTGCTGCCAGAGATTTTAGTGCATCATGCTGTGTACACTATTTATAGATTGCTGTCTGATCAACTAAATGTATTTTTTTATTCTATGTCTGTATGACAGTAATCTGTCTGTGTACCAAAGATAAATAAATAAATAAACACTGCTGTCGACTAATTTCTTACGCCCATTAATACATTGAACTGAAAGACTATAGAGGTCAATGCATTAATACGACAAAACTGACAAACTATCACCTTAACTGGTGAAAATGGGTGAAATTAACGCCATTGTCGCAATTTTAATTACATTTTCCTTTGGTGTGGCCTCAGCATAACAGTTAACGATTGAACGGGAAACGGCTGTAGAATATATTGTACGGCTGTTTAGTCAGGACGGATACATTTAAATAACCGAGTGAGCTATGGTTATTCGGTATTAAAAATTTATCCATATACGTTATATCTTTTTATTGAATGAAATATATAGTTGAAACGTATACATACCTACATGAACATATTTGTCCTAGTTGTTTCGCCAACGGCCTAGTTAGCGCCGTGGGAGCATGTTTCGTATGATTTAACATTAATTCATACACTGATAATGATGTTTCGAGTTTGTGTAAAGTTCAACAATATATAAGCTGAAAATAGATATGATTGCAATCTCGGACTTCGACCTGTCGAAGTCCGAAACCTTAAAGACTTCGGTTGATCATCACCATGGGGAAGTCTCTTATCAAGGGGGACAAAGGGATTCTGAAAATTCGGAGGAACAAGACTTATTTCTCCAAGAATGCAAATTAACCATCCCATACCAAAACTTTACTTATTTACTTCAATCATCCATGGCCTCGATGGTAGTTAATTTCGGGAACAAATACCTTACCGCTCCGAGGTAGTTACAGAACTTCTGAAAAAAAAAGTCAAAATGCTGTCAAGTTGACAGTTTGAATCCAAATAAAAGTCACAAAAGTGTTTTCTTGTTTTGGTTTATTTATTCAATTTCTAATATTATAGTTTCTATTGTATTTGTTATGCTATAAAAATCTTCAAATAATGAGCCACGTTCGTAAGTATACTTTGAAAATTCTAATAGCTTAACAAATTATCGAAATGAAAAGGCCTTTTTTATATTCTTCCCCTGTTTACATCTCAAAATAACATAATACGCTGTTATTGTACTTTATTCAACCCACTGCAGTTCACTGATTAA
>PQWD01006291.1:0-46654 GCA_019425675.1 Leucinodes orbonalis
TGAAGTACCAATGTGGTGTAACGGAATTAGATCGAGCAATAGACTAAATATTTGAAATGAAAATAACGCTTTAAAGTGCCTCCAAAGCACCGAATCTGTCCCTGCGGAATTCAACCCACGACCCCGTATTTATGGTTCGCTGTTCAGAGCAATCGATCACGAAGGCAGAAATGAAAAAGTTTTATATTTGGGTTATTAACTCTTTAGTCATATTATGTTATTCATACTATAATAATATTCTTCTTCAATATTAATGGTAGATATTCTCTAAAAAAATATTTCTGGATGGGTGATGAATCTTAACTTATTGTGTTAAGGTAACACACATGCTAATGTGTCATGGAAGCTGTTATATTTTCTTATTACTATTATAATAAAACAATTGCTAGAAGTGTATAATTATCTCTTATGTAGTGATTGTTTAAAAATTAAGGCACAGGATCTCTAAGGCAGTTTTACAACAGTGTTTTGCTGTTGACTAATCTATTTTTTTTCATTATTTCTATTTAATTAGAGTACTCGTTACCTTACATTGATTATTAGGTAGAGTTTCAAAATTTTTTATTTTGTGCAATAGAGCCATGCTTTGGCTCGAATAGGTTGGTTTGACTGAAACATTAACACAGACTCAAAAATACCGATGTGAAACAACAATGCTGTGCTTCGCCGAGTAACTAAGTGAAGTTACCAGAAGCCTAAATTCAATCTTCTCCATCCCTACATTACCTTCTCACTAACTTTAATGGCCGGTAACATAATTGTTGCTTCTCCCTACCCTCTATCAGTGGCCCTCGGTTCATTCGTTGTCCCATCTTACCAATAAAATAGAAACCACCACCACTGGAGTTACCACCACTCTTATGTACAGGCAGGTTACCGCCATCTCTTAAAACAGTATTACTATAATAATACGTCAGCATTTTTGTACCAAAAAAGGCTAAGTAATACTGTTTTAAGAGATGGCGGACAATCACCTGAACATCTTATTTATTAAGTGCCACCGTATATCCAATGAAAGTGTATAATCATAAATACAAGTGTTAGTTCGTCAAAATATGCATCGGAGTAAAAACTAACGTGTTTCAAAAAATACAAGAGGATTTAACACGATTAACATTATGTAAACGTAAACGAACCAGTTCGTTTGTGACTGTGAATGAAGTTATAAAAAAATATCTTGATGATCGAATAAAATGAATTCATCAGCCCGCAACGTGCCACCACTGCAGGGCACAAGCCTTCCTTCACGGCATGGCTATAGAGAAATTAGGAAGGCTAACCGCTATGTATGTATGTATGTATGTATCTAGTCCTCATAGTGTCGTGTGTTAAATCTTGTTATATTGTTTCTATAAGATGTATACGTATATAGATGAGTGATTTAGTAAGGTGTATATATAAACAGTGCTACCGACGCCCCATTACGTACATCAATGAAAAGTCTGATGTACATATAGTACGTACATACACTTTTGAGCGTTCGTATGATTCTGCTGGTTATGAGTGTGGAGTCAGATGGGGGCACGTGGTATTGTATCATTGTCACTGAAAGTGGAATTAGTTACATTACAATAAAATCATGAAAAACCATATAATTATGTTGTAAAAGGAAACTCCTAGAAGACTTTCTTTATTAACTGACATATTGAAAATGAAAATCAAATGAAGCTCTGGCAGCATGATAATAAATACGCTTCTGCGCTTTAGTTGAATTCATTTCAGTTCAAAGGCCTAAATCATGTCAGGCATTAGACGATTTATATTATAGATTTTGCAAGAACATTCTGGATTCCTATTTTTATTATTCAATCTTCTCGAGCCATTGTAATCAGTCAAGAATGCTTGCTAAGTCACGGTTGCATTCTTAAATTCTTATGATTTAAATACCATAGCGTTTGAGGTACGCAATTTATTACCTGACATTTTTATCAAGTAAATAATTCAAATGATGTTCAGATTTTCTTAAAAGCCTATTTTACTCTGACGTCACTTAATTTCACTTGAACTAGCTAATCCTTTCAAATTATATCGTAGCATTTAATTTTAGCCTGGACAAACGATGTCTATCTGTTTGAAATGACAATGAAAGATAAACATTATTTTGTCTCAAATTCGTATGCCTTAGTGCAGTAATTTATGTAATCAAGAGAAACGGTCGTTTAATCCAGATCAACTTACTTTTGCATAAAAGATTTTTTAGCGTGTAGCGGCATGCTTCACTTAAAACATTATATACGATAGCATTACATAAGATAGTGTAAGTTGTAACTCTGGAACAAATTGTATACTACTCTTTTAACTTGTAAATAATTCAAATTATTATACCATATATTGAAGTATTATAATATATTTCAACGCATTTTTTATATACATTAAAGCGTACTGAATCTTTCTACAGTGTTGCTACATAACTTTGAACTGCAGCAATAAATCTAAAATTAATATTTATTACTATACATACTTATATGATACTCAATGTTTCTTATTATGTGGTTTTATTACGTTTCATATTGTACAATTTTAAGTACGCAAAATAGGAATTATTATCTTGTTTTTTTTTGTTCCCATGGCAATTTGGGATAATTATATAGCTTATATGTACATAAGGTAAACTATTATTGTATTTTTAACAATACATGGTCAAACACTGCGCCCATACAATGGTTTTAGCACATAGTATGTTTAATTTTATCAAAATCTATTTAAAAGTTTTTGCGTTAAAGAAACACATAGGTCCATAAATTTATGCACCCACGTAAACTTTACGTTTATTATATTAATAGGATAAATTGAATAAAAAAATACATCCACTTTGAACTACGTGTATCGTTTTAAATACTTGAGTATAATATCCACAGCCATATATAATACTAAAGTATAAATTGTAGCAATTGAAAGCAGAATAAGGATTTCAACACAAACGAAGTCGCAAGTATAAGTGTTTTTAAATATGATATATTATTCAATTTCGTTTGAGATACCTTTTTTTTAATTATTCTTCTTTTAGGTCTCGAACATTTATACATAAATTTACTATCAACGATGTTAGTAAACAAGAGTTTGCAAATCACGAAAACAATTAGCATTGCACACGCAATGCGTTATCCAACGGTTCGCCACCCTTCCGTGTTCATGTCATGGCCGATGCTGCAACTAATACGTGTGTTACCTCCATTGCCACGGACTTCGCTTTCACACAATAAGAACATCTTCCTCTTCACCGGAATGAATTTACTTGGAATTAGTTAAATTTGACAAATTTTTAAATCAATGTTTAAAATCTCATAGTTCAATGTTTGCATATTAATTTACGAAGTCTTCAACTCGGACTACATACGAGAGATAATCCAAAAGATTATCTCTTTTCTTTTCATTGTTCAATTTTATAATGAAATATTCAAATATAATATTTATCACACAATATTAATACAAGACTGAACTAAGGCTTGTTGTGTATATTAAGTTTAAGAGCCATCTGCGTACGCCCGCAATTGCCCGGTGAAGCTGTAAATGCCAAATTTAGCCAAATACAGTGATCCGTTTTAAAAAACATGACTCAAAAACCAAATCGATCCAGTTTCTAATTGTTCTCATATCAATAAATGTTTTATTGTAGATTTAATCAATACCGTTCGATGGCGTATTGTGTTTTTCTGGATTTTTATTTATTATCTAACCGTATTACCAGCTTAATAGATCGTATCTTCTATTAATCACTTTCGAATATAGCAATCACAGTAATTAATGATTGCATAGATTTAATTATTTTGTTTAGTATGTGTTTTTGTTACGACACGCGCGTGAATAAATGCATTCTGTATTTTATTCTATAGTAAAATCTAAAACTTAGCAGAAACTAAAAACAAATCGGTAAAATATTACTTTTATTACTTATTTAAAAATACTTAACAAAACGAAACATTTTTTTTTAAATATCCACTGACATTCACACAGCGCCATTTTAGCCCCAAGTTAAGCGTGAAGCCTGTATTATGGGTACTGGTATGTACAACGGATAAACATACTTATATATATTTTTTTATAAATACATACATAGAAAACACCCAGACCATTATAAACAGACGTGTTCATGCACACAAATGTTTGTACTGCCCGGGGATCGAACTCGGTGTAGCAGCCGATTATATTTTCCACCATTACCATTAAATATTATTGCATCTACAAAACGTGAATCTCTAGAAAAACAAATTAAGTTTATACTGCAGGCCAAGACATATGGCAATTGATTTTCAATTGTAATTATAATAAAGATATCTTGTCTTTTGAAGAAAAACTTCTGCTATTTGATATACTCGTATTAAATTATATGCATTAAACCATTTCGTAGATAATGTGGCATTTCAAACTATAGGCCCGTATTCTATAACGAGACTCAACGTTTACTTAAATGGAGTTAGAAAGGGATAGCGCTATATACGATAAATAGCGGCATCCCTTTCTAACACTTTTTAAGTGAAGATCAATGCTTGAGTCTCGTTACGGACCTCAGACTAACATTTTCTATGTAATTAAGTAACACCCTAGCATCTTAGCATCACGGAAGATGAATGATAAATAATAATTTAAAGCCATTGCGTGTATTTGCAATTGATTGTTTATTCTTACAAAATTTTTATGGGTTTTTGCAAATTTAACAGGTCATTTGTTGTCGATATATTATTGTTCATGCTTAATATTATTATAGCTAGACGTATTCAATTACATAGAGAATACACATCAATCAATCACATTAATTATACCTCTTGGCTATTTAGCCGGGTTAAACCCGCATAAAATAAAATTTCTGTCTTTTCACTCTATAAGTTCAAATGGAAATCTTGCGACGCTTGTCCAGTGTGTTTAGTACATTTACGTTCGATTTTCAGTTTGATGCACCGTGGGATAATTGTAATGACTTGGGTAAGGAAAAAGATAGGGGCTCATAGCACCCTATAATAATAATAATAAAATTAATTTATTTTCTTTCACAAAATAGCTTACATTTTATGTTTAACAATATTTGACAAAATAATATAAATCAGCAATAAAGTGAGAGACTGGTATCTGTGCTAGGTGGAAACCTGTCTTACGGATTGCCAGGCCCTCGAAAAAATACGAGGTGTAAAGAACATGGTGATATTTTACAGGCGAACTTGTGATAATGCAGATAGATTTGGCAGTCTGCGATCAGATTATTGATTTAAATCCACCAAGAAGAGTGCGATCAGATTATCGTTTTAAGTCCACCAAGAAGAGTATATCTCAACAAATTAACATTTGAATTTAACGTGAATGTTTCTAAAGAGTACTCCAATTGGACACAGTTTCGCAAACTAGAACCAACCCACAAAAGGACAACTGACAACGTTTATCATTATAGGTTGCAAAAATTTTTACAGGATATCCATAAGGAAAAAAATACTGTGTTTTTCGTAGTGTTGAGGGTTATACAAAACCACTATTAAGGTAAAAATGTTCTATATTTTATATAATATTTTGTCGTTGTTTGTTTTATTTTTAATTACTTATTTTTAAAAGGTGGAATGTTTGCGGGCGCAAATATATCCAAGAAACCAACGTATTTTGAAATATTTTATAAGCAATTATATCCTTAATAAAATCTTAGCTTTTTAGGCCATTGTTTCAAGTACATTTGTGATCACTACTCAAAAACATACATGATCATACAAATTTTCCTTCGTAGGTGCTTATTTATATAATACATAACCAAGTCTTGTAAAAGCAGTACATTAGCTACAAACTTGAAACGATTATTAGTTATTATTTTGATTACCACGCTGATCGCTTCCTGAATAATGGTGTTGAGTAAGAAAAGATAACTAGTTTACTTGCAAATCTACTCGTAAACACTTCCCGTTTGGTGTTTTCTCTATAAGTACGCTGATATCGGGTTTATTATTATAATAAATTATCTATGGTGAAATGATATTTATTGATGTAATTCATGAAGATTTAAAATGTTTAAGTATTCTAGAAATTCAGTTCACCGGTTTCAAGACCCTGGTTAATTACAATTTAGTATTGACATATTTCTTAAATTTATAAAAGAAGTATTTTTTAAATTTGTCATGCAAGTATAAGACTTGGAAGGATTTTAAATAAAATACAAGGCAGAAATTATAAAAAAGTACTTCATCATCATCAACAGACTATAACGGCCCATTGCAGAAGATAGGCCTTACCACACAGCATAGCTATGGGGATATTGGGACTTGGTAAATATCTTTTTATAAATTATATATTTGATAGTTATACAACTAATTAAAAAAAAAATCACAACTCACGCCCAATGGACGCCCCGAACACTGTTGCGGCCAACAGCGCCACCGCATACCACTGAACGACCATCTTGCACCGTGGCTATAACACCACTGACTCCGCAACAGATTCGGTGCTCTTTCGCCATTGCGATTGTACCAGCAATCGCAAACGTCATTCGTACGTAACACCGCCTACATATCACATTGCTCGCGCACTGAAGTGCGAATTGTGAACCCGCATATACAATCGTCAAGGTACAACGATGTGGAGTGCGAATGCAATAGGATTTCGGAGGGGTCTTACTATTGTTAATGGTAGTGCGGGCTTCCGTCAGCTCCCGCGTTTCCGATGGAGAGACGAGAGTCGCGTGCGTCGTGCTGTGGACGCGACACACGTGCAGGCCCCGGATGCAAGTCATCTCTCAAAACAACTTTAGAATTGTCTTTAATTTATTAAAAGGGTCAATATATTCACAGTCAGACTTTACGTTGTGTTTACATACTAACCTCTATTCGAGGTCATGTCACCATATGCACATATATAAGAGTAATAGTTATCTTTACAATAATTGCAAAAATAAACTACAATAAATGGCAAATTGGAAATATCTATAAATGGTCATGAAATGTAAAAGTACATTCTTTTGTTTTTATCCATTTCATTGTTGCTATGTCAATGTCCAAAATGTGAACGATTTTCGAATGTGAGTTTTACCGTGGCATATCTCTGTAGATATAACTCGAACGATAAATGATGTGTACAGCAATGAAATATGTTTTTCGTTCAAATGTCTTTGTTCAGCAAATTTTGACCTCAATAAAAATCCTCGTGACCGTACAGAAGCCTTATCTGTCAATGAGGACTTCAAAGTGATCATGGAAACAGTTGCATCTCAAAACACTTTAGGTTTAGCTGCAGGCCTCGGTGTAAATGATAAAACTATTTTTAGCAGTTAAAACAAATTTAAAAGACGCGAATATGGTCTTGAAATATGGTTACCGCGTAACTAAGTGAAACAAACCAACAAATTAGAGTTGACTGCCGTCATGTTACTCAACGCTCTCAATAACTGGGGAATTTGAACCGTATTTATGATAAGCATTGGATCCTATACAATACAATAATCTGAATCGCTTATCACTACATTCTACACCCACAAGAACCGGCCAAATCCGCCCTAAGCAAGAACAGTTTTCAATATCCATTTACAAAAAAGATCTCATTTGAGTACAAATCAGAAAAAAGGGTCATTTATATATTGTTATCAAAAACTATCACACATTATTTGTAATTATTATTTGTTGTGAACTAGTACCAATATTTAAAATATGTAGGTTTAATAGTATAGATGTAGAAAATGTTTTTTATTTACCCAATAAAAATAAGAAAAGGCTTATTTAAACTGCAATCAAATATTCTGCAATAAAGATCAATAATTCTCATATATTAATTACCTATAATGCTTATAATCATCGATACGCAAAATTTATTGAAAATCAATAACGCTAGAAGATTTTAATTTTTGGAACATGAACAATAAAATAAAAATATGATAATTGATTTAAAAAACAAAGCAAAGGTACATTTTATAATTATTGAGTAGGTATAAACAATTATAACACACAATTTAAAGTAAGATAAAATCAGTGTGATAAGGAAACATAATAATGAATATCGGAAATCAGAATTCCAGATCTAGAAATCAATAGATTATATTTCATTTCAAAATGACGTGCTTGTTAAGATCGTGTTGATAATTAAAAAAAAACAATTGTACCGTTCTTTAAATAATTAAAAATCCTAGAAACTTAAAGGTCTAACGTTGGTTATCCCTACCTTAAACTCCTCCCCCTAAAAACATACTCTAAAAATAATGTATACTATTATCGTAGTTCGGAAGTTATAAGCCAAAGACGGTCATACAAACAAGATCAAGATACAGCACCCTGGAAGGTTGAAAATTAATTCAAATCTTTATTATCGACAAGGACCACAACTTGTACGTAAAATATAAACACATCCTCTATCGTAGCGTGCACATGAAAGTATTATACAGAACTAATAAATTATTGCGTAGCAATAAATTAACGGTTAGCCGAAAAACTAATCATAAGTTGTCTGCAGAGAGAAAAGGAAGAGTACAAAGTAACTTTACGGTTTTATTGCCAAAGTAAATATAGGTAATAGCGTCACTAATCAGAAACATTTATGTCGCCAGCGTCATCGATTTTACAGATGGAGATAAAGTTAAGGGATTTTTATAAAAGTATTTGGAGTGTATAATTGTATAACCGATTACTGGTTCTGGTTGATTTCAATTTTATTTAAGGTGAGGCATCAGAAACCACCTAGCTTTTATTGAAATTAAATAATGTTTACCTATAGCTTAACAAGCAATATTATTCATTTAATTATTTTTGTATTATTGCAAACAATGATAGCGAAAGCAGTAACTTTTACATTTACAATCTGTGACAGTCTACTGCTGGACTAAGTGCCTTCTCAGGTAGTGCAAGATCTTACTATAATCTCCTTAGATACCGTAAAATATGCCAGATAGTACTTAAGGTACCTTAGGTATCATGGAAGAACGTCGCTACCAGTTATCTTTTGAATGTTTTGCTCCCAAGCCACCTTTTGTGGCACCTATGGAATGAGTAGGGGTGGTTAATCGTAAGCAGCCCTTATAATACGGCAATAGCCTGAAACAAAACCAGCCACTTATAGGTAATCTGTTGTTTATTAAACATATTACAGTAGCTCCAACAGATATAGATCGAAGTCATTCAAGTTTATATGATGCGCGAAGACCCCTTACTTTTATAAACATACTTTTTTTTAAAGAAACAAAATACCTTCATCCTTTTCGAAAGATTTATTAAAGGAGTATCAACGAGACAATCCATAAGGAAAACACCAATACTTGTGTCATTTGTACCGTCTATATTGGGCACGTATGGCTTTCACGTATAAGGCAGTGTTTGTTAAAGTACAATACCTTGTTGTACGCTGTGTTCTTGGTAAGCTGATTATCTGAAATAGGTAGAGTGTGCTTAGGATTTAGTCCTATCATATGCTAGTCCCGATATATAGGGAATGGGAAAGTAATACACGTGAGTGAATAAAATTACAATGGTCCTAAAATTAAATTTAATCGTAGTGTAAGTTGTGCATTGTGTAGAGGTTATTATTTTCTGAAAATTATGTCATCCATGAATGTTGTTTATATTGGTCAATCTGAATAGTTTTCTGAACGTAGTAGGCCTAGAATTGATTACCATTACGTAGGTCCATGTCATTACCAAGTTATAAAGCGAAAGTTAAATTTTACCTGGTAGATCAACAAAAACAAACACTCGGTGGAAATAAATTGGTGTGATTGATGATGATTGTACACATTTTTTTTTTTCTCTCGTAGCCTACTATACACACACTCACTTATACCTACATGACACTTACATCAAACTGTTTGATACTGGACGCATACATTATTACTTTTACATGCTTGCACTAAGGTATAATAACACACACACTAAAGTTGCTTCACACAATGCCTCCAAATTAAAAACATTATTAGAAGTATCCCAGGGGCCAAACTGAAAATCAGCGATGGGTTAGCACAGTTTTTTGTGCTGAGACTGGTACCCATTGCCAGGTATTTTAAATAAATAATTTTAAACATAAGGTAGCATTAAGTATTGTATCAGTTTTATTTATGTTTGTTTATAAGTTTGTAATTTATATTAACCAACCTTACTTCTAATGTACCTCCATTTTAAAGGCAATAAATTATTTTTGTATTTGTACCTGGGAAAGTCGGTTTGGTGCTCAGGAAGATGACTCTAGAAATTATCATAATCATGACATCGTTTTATACACAAATTTCTTACTTTTAATTAAATAAAACAATGCCCGACTTAATAAAATAAAACAAAACCCGAATGATTTTATAATCATACAATTTTGAAAAAAGAGTAGGTACTCGTCAATGCAACTTAATAGGTTAGTTGACTCATGAAGTCATTTTACTAATTTTAATCAATTGGGATGATACGAGTTACACAGAAGAAATATCATAACAACTGACTGACACCCATATTTTTCATTATTTTATTAAAATTTAAACTAAAGAATTAAAGGCTTAAATAAATTTGGTAAAAGTTTTTAATAGATTGAATTTGATTTTTTCTAAACGCTTATTGGGTAATTTTCTCAAAGTCTAAAAAGTTTTCAATCAAAGCGGATCGTTTGTCTTGCTTAACTGAACCAATAGAGGTCGCAATAGACGGCGCCCTGCTTGGATTCCGGAGAACGGGCTTTTGCAGTTGGAAAAAGTTTAGGGACGCCTGCAACTCCTTGATAATAACTTCTTTGTGAGTCACCTGCAATAAAAAAGTTCCTTGTCATATATAATATCTATACATATTTTTAAAAACTATAAGATGTTTGCTTTAAGTGTTAACTGGTTTTTAAGAAGTTTTACTAAAGAAAGAGGCTCAGATATTCACGCTACGCTCCATAATATGGCGTAGTCTTAATTTTTTAGAGTACATAATTATCATACATAGAACACATTTAGACTAAGACAAAACACACAAATGTTTGAATTACACGGGGATAGAACAATTAGTGAAATAGCTGACATCATAACCATTATACAATTGTTTCTATTTCATGGTTAGCCAAAAAAACATATAGTACACCTTATGATGTCCTCGGTAATGATACGTGACTCCTGAACTTTATAAATAGAGAGCCAAAGGAATATACATAAAAAAGGGAGGCTTTGGGCCTTTAGTATTCTTACACCTTTGAAGTATGAGTATTCCAAATGAAAAAAATGTGTTAGTATAGTCATTATTCAAGAGTTAAACGCAGTTTTACTTAACATAAACTTTAACATTCTGCAGTTACAGCCACGCCAAATTTCAAAATTATCAAAATGTCAATGTGATTTACACATACAATTCATAAATGATTGTTTTAGAAAAAAAATATGTATTTTTCATAGTTTGTATCTACTTACGTTTTCTCGAACAACTATGTTCCGAACCTCGTTCAAGAATTCAAACGCAGTTATGAATAAACAGAACACAAGGCCTACGATAAGAACAAGAAAAGCACCCATAAGGTTTTCCATTCCAAGGGAACCTTCCACCTCTTCAGCCTCATTATCTTCCTAGAATATTAATAATATCCATATAAACACTTAGGATTATTGTAGTATACATATACACATATTACATTCAAAGCGGGTTTTGCTTTTAATCATATTTACTATATTGTACGAGAATTGTTGCATTCTACCCTAAGCGTTTATTATGTATTTTACCTAATTTTTGTTCTCAGAATGATTATCGAATGAATCATTGGAATGAATGAATAGAATGCAGCTAATCACAGCACTTACGGTACAATTCTTCGCGCCATATTTTGTTTCCCACCATTTTGTTTTTATTTCATTTAGTATTGTTAGCTCTTTTAACCTTAGAATTGCACGATTTATATGACTCCTAAATGGAGAATCTGTAATCAAATAGGTTATAAGTGATCTTACAAAGTACTGGATCATTTCAACGCACACATACTCTAAAGTTAAAACATTATTGATTTGAAATGTTAATATAAAAATACATCACAAACTATAAGTACCCATATTTCATTCAAATGTCTGTAACTCAGCGATTTTCAAAATATATTTCATACTTTAAAAAGCAAGCAAGCTATTTATAGTTTTAAACACAATTCAAGCTATAAGTTTTCCAGCATCAATAAAAATACTCACTGGCTGGCATCGCTATGCCGTAATCTTTCGAGTCGAGTTCACCACCAACTTTTGTGAGATCACAGTTTCTTTTTAATTTATAGTCGATTGTGCAAGACTCCATAAAGAAGGCGTACCGATTCTTCCCATTGAGTACCCTCTTTTCTCCTTCGTCGTTGTTGTCCACTAATACTACCGGATTCGATATCATGGTCTCGTACATCTTTCTGTACATTTTGTCTTTGGAAGTCTGAAAAGTAAAGCATTCTTTAAATACTCTATAAGCATAGCAGAAGATAAGCAAGTTATGACAGCAACTTTTAAACGATTTTTCAAAACCTATTACAATTTTCTACTGTATTTTTTTATTGTTATTGTTATTAAAAATTAAGTGCTTGAAGCACAAGGTTTAAAACAAAACCTTATAAACAATCTAGTCCATAAAACCCGCATCGATGAATCTATCAACTGCTTAGAAAACATTAGTTTTGTTAATATTTAGTCGCAAGTAAGTCATAACAGTTGTAATAATACGTCAGCAAAGATACAGAGATAAATTGATAATACATTTAATATATTTAGTTAATTTTTTGTCAATCTTTGTTGCCGTTTGTTATTATTGTTATTACATCTTGTTTGTGATGTCAAAATCTTATCAAAACAGGTATTCTCAGTGAAGTTGATAAATTGGAATTTGGTTGAGAAACTTTTAATGCCTGCATAATATTTTTGTCTTTCATAGTTGTTTATTCATCATCTCAGCTCATTATACGAATCCATCGAGGGGTTTATGATATATAGGCCTTAGTCATCCACGCGGGCTCAGTGCTGATTTGGTGGACTCCACGCATAAACTTTGAAACTCTTCGTAGGCGTACGCAGGTTTCCTCACGATGTTTTCCTTCATCGTATATAATATATAATACATATAATTAAAAAAATCGAAGATACACCACGCCTCGTAATGGCCGGATTTGAACATAAACCCTCCAGAACGGAAGGCAACAGTCATAATTGGACAATATTTAAGATTTATGATATTTTAATAGTTTACATACATGTAGAATGAATTAATCGAGCCATTAAATTTAAGTTTAGTTTTAAGCAAAGTATTTTATATCTTACATAACTTGGTCAAACGTAGGTACTTTCATTTCGAGGGTCTTATTAAGGTATTTTTACTACGTAATTTAAAAAAAAGATAAGCTGTTCACTGTCTCCACACTATATAATTATTATTTATAGTATAGTCTAACAATTTACGAAAACAAATACAAAGCTTCATTATAGTTCTCAAATACCTATATTTAAATCTGTTTATTGTTTACACAAAAAACAAAAAGCGATACAAGTTATAAACACACTTTTTTTACCCTGAAAAATTCAATGGTTGATCCACTGCGAATTGCTCCGTACAATATCTTGTTCTGCTTGGCTAGTTCCTCGACGCCGTTAATAGGTTCATCCTCAAGAGCTGATGTCATAGACGCTGACAGCTGTGCAATATACGTTTGACAAACGATCATGGCGAAAAACCACCACATTCCGCACACCCATCTTGAGCCAAACGCTCTGTTTCAGCATAAAATTTTACAATATATCTTCATTTCTTGTTTTATTTCCAAAAATTAAAAGTCAACTCGATAAGTCTTATTATACTTTTTCATTTGGTGACAAACACTCACACACAGGATCTAGCAAGTTAATTTAATATGGTTAACTGGCCAGTACGTACTACAAGTATAAAATAAATAAGCGTAAAAGGTACGAGTACTCTTGTGCCTAAATATGTACTTAGGTAAAATGTCGCATCCTTGTGTCATAATGGACCCATTGTCAGCCACACGCAGTTTTTGAAGTTCCAAATGTTTTCCAACTCCTCCGGATCTTTATCGCACGGTTGGGGATTTTCCCAATCAGCCGGTGATATCCTGATAGTGAAACCAGATTCAAAAACATGATATTACGCTATAACACATTTGATAATAATTTAATTGTTTTACCTTGCACAAATAAACAAAATTATTGATACAACGCAGTAAGCGGTCGCAGTGTAGATCCAAACTTCAAAGGTGTATGGATTTAGAAACGAAAACAATTCGGGTTCTACTTCCTTCTTTTGTGTATACAAAATACTAATGCCCAATGACATGAACGGTACTGAAAAGTCCACTACTTTTTTTCTTTCTTCAGTTATTGTTAAATCGCAAACGGCTAGATCTGCTTTCTGAAAACATTTTATATCTTTTTTAGAGTTAAAAACAAAACTTTTACAGGAGCCGATAGAATCTGATTCGTACTATAAAAACAGGAATTAACTTTGAGTTCCGTGAATTATATTGAGGAATGTATGGGTATCTATATGTTGGATTAGACAGAAGATAGGTAGACATACATTTTAAGCGTATCGAGAACAAAAATGAAAGGGTATGAATGGTAGATTGTAGTTTAGTTCCAGAATGCCCAGAGGGTGTTAAAGGGGGCCATGATTAAATTTTGTATAAATGTTGATTATGTCCTTTTTTAAAAAACTTCCCCAATTTGAGTACAATAAGGTAATTAAAAACCTACTTTGATACCCTCTAGACATTTTGGGATTTGGACATTCTGGAACTAAGCCTTGGTAACTTACATTATCAAGCAGGTCACCGATCAAACCATTCCATTTTTTAGTCTTCGGGTCAAACTTGCCCCAGAGTTTGTCTTCTTCGTGTACAAACTCGTAGGTGTAGTTAAAGTTTTCCTCGCGAAGGATCCTGAAGATTTCCTTAACCAGATCCACAGAGAAGCCTTCATACTTAAGGCCGTCATCATCTTCACAGTCTTCTTCTACGCAAGGTTGCTTGTCATAGAAATATGGCTTTGCTTTTCTCGATATTACCTAAATCGGAAATAAAATTGGTGTTTCAATAAAAAAATAGAGCGCCTTCCGATCGGGAAGGCGCAGGTTAAATCGCCACGTATCAATGTGTTCTCGAATTTGGGAAAAAAATATACGTTATCCGACGCTCTTTCGGTAAAGAAAAAACATCGTGAGGAAACCTGCGCACGCCTGCGAAAAGATTCAAAGGTTGTGTGTGAAGTCGGCCAATCCGCACTGGGAACATAACATTCACAAAATCAGGCCACGTATTGTGTGTTTGCCTTATCAAATATTATTGCTAAGAGGACACGAGGCCGCAGTCCTTCTCGCGCAACTTTCAGAGCAATCTTAGCTGTGTTTGGAGCACAGGATAAAATTTCTCGCTCAAACAACATAACTTGCACATTCGTCAACCGAACGCGTAGTTGAGTAGGCAAAGAGTCGCTTATACACTTATAATTTTGCTTTCTGTTATTTTAGCTTTAAAAAATAAATCATCATAGTTTTTTGCTAAATTAAAATTTCCACAACGATTAAGGGATTTTCTTTTACTGCTTTTAACCAGGTGGACTGATGGCAACACTGCTTCTGTCATGGTCAGGCGTATCACTTCACCAGGTCTGCGAGCTGAGCACCCATTCACTTATCACAAAAACATGACCAGCAGTAGACTGTGAAAGATTGAGAGAGATATGATATAGTTACTTACTTTAAAATGCTTAGAACTCTGTTGAGAACTCATGCTATCGGAATCGGGTCTACTCTCGTGGATCACAGTGACATTTGTGGATTTCCAAGTGCCGATAGTTTGCCTTTTGGACATATATATCTCATTAATATACAGAGTGTAGTTAAATCTCCTACCGTTTTCATCAAAATTGATATTGCCAGTTACGCCATGTGAGTTGGTCTGCAAAAACAATGATAACAATACAATAGGTTTGGCTTCGAAATATTGTAGTTTCATGTAAAAGAATAGTTCCTATATTTTATTAAAATACGGAACCGTCTGTCATAGAGACAAATAAAAAACCAAATATTTTATCAAACTCTAAGTGACAACTATTTATATTTTATCTATGTTATATATATTTAAAAAAAATCGTAACTTGCTAGTTTGGATAGGCATTTTCCAATATATGATTATAGTATTTGTATTATGAATTCAATAAAAAATCAGAAAATATATACAGGTCTCACAAGTTTGTTAATAAGATGTTAATGAAATCATACGTTTTTCATTATTTTTTATTCATAACCATAAAGTAAATAAAGGAAATTTAACATAACCATTCAATAACTCATCTTAAAAATTGATATTGATAAGGTAAAAATGAAAAAATTTTATTAAAAAAAAACACTTAAATAAAACGCGTGTGAAATCATACTTACCTACAAATAATAAGAACCGAACTCATTGAGCAGCGCTCTATTGTGAGTGTACCATTGTCGGATTTAATTAAATTGTATTGCCTATGTTTTCATGTAAAATCTTATGGCACTAATAATCAAGCTACCTTTTCCGTTTCACCGTACGGCACCGGCATGAGGAGAGTTAACCGTATCCCTCCCTGCGCGCTTAATGTGAGCTAACATCCTAAGATTAGTAGCCGGGACCAAAGGAAGCTTTGAGAGACATTACGTACGTTAAAGTAATGTCTCTCAAGCTTCCAAATAATATTTTAGTCACACAAATCAGCATTCTGATCGTCAACCGAACGTGTAACCATAGCATTAACGAGCTCTTAACTAGTTTCATGAAATTATGTAATTGCAAAACACATGATAATATGGTCAGAAAGAAAAATCATGTGATATTTGTTTTGTTTTTCTGTTTAAATATAATGATATTGTAAAACAGTATCGTATTTACCGTTAAAATAGCGTTCTGGAACAAAGCACCATATTTCCACGGCTGGGCATTGGACCCACATATAGATCCTCTAGGCTTGAAACGATGTATTCCTCTTTTTCATTCAGTGTTTGAAGTGCTTTCAAAACATGATTGGCTATGTCATTCATAATGATTGCTTCGTTCTAAAATAAAAATAAAAATGTAATCATATTAAGAGCCGATTTTAAGTCAGTAAGCACTAAAGTCACAAAGTGACGTACTTTAATACCAAATTCTCGTAACATCTGTTGTCTCGGGTTACGGGCGCAGAGCAATGTTGACGGAAAAATAATGACTACCCATTAATTCCCTTCAACACTGCTTCTGTCATGGTCATTCGTATCATTTACCATCAGGTGAGCTTACTGTCCGTCTTGTTCACTTATGACATAAGAAACCCATCGAACGCCAGGAATAAATAGAACATAAAAAACTTTAACTGTTAACTTATAACGTCATCACATATTTAACACAATTTCTATGTTATAAAAGCTTGTCGCGAGATTTAGGTACTCGTATGTCCTTTCATAGTTTAATATTTTAATAGGCAGCAAGTAAAAACAAGTACTTTAATCTAGCGACAAGCCTTTTTAACAAATAAATTGTGTTAAATTTGAAATGACGTTATAAGTTAACAGTTAACGTTGTTTTTTTCTTTTAAGCGCATTAAAATAAAAGATTGTTTTTCAAAGTCTTTATGTACCTTAATTATTTACTTTTTAGTTTTTCGTGATATTCTCAGTAAGCCCTTTAATTTGATAATTATATTGTAGGAATGCATTAAAAATGATTGGTTTGTCATTTTGGATATGACGCCATGTTGGATTTTAAATGACGTCACGTAGTGAACCATTCATTGTCATCTTAACCGAACGTGTATGCAAAATATTAGCTCAATCAGTTAAAAATATCGGTTTAAAAATTAATTTTCAAGTCCGCCATATTGGATTAAGAGTGACGTCACATTTTTTCGAGTTACTTTTAGCAAGCCCTTTAATTTGATACCCATATTGTAGGAATGCATTAAAAATTATTGGTCCTCCGTTTTGGGTATGCCGCCATGATGGATTCAGATTGACGTCACATTGTTAATCATGCATTGTTATCTGAATTGAACGTTAATACCAAATTCCAGCTCTATCAAGGGCAAGTGCCTTAAAATTGAGTTGTAAGATTTCACCCCAACAAACATACATTGCAAGTTGAATAAAAGCTTGTAAAATAGAAAACCTATTATGTTTTGCAAAAGGTTAAATAAATGCCCACGATAGAAATGCAGTGTTGAGGGAAACCAATGACTATTGAAAGTAATTTATTTATTTATTACATCTTTTATTGCACTCAACACCAAAATAAACATTACAAATATATATCTACATTTTTATCAAGTACAATTATTTAACTTTAAGAATACCTTGCGCTCGCCATGAAGTTAAAGTCCATTTCCCGAAAACAAAATCATTACTACTATAGTCACTATGATGATATATTTGAACGACGATGACCCATGTGGTGTTATTGGTTGAAATGTTGGCTGTTACACCAAGGGTTTCGGGTTGAACATGCTGTTCATATTAGTCTGGGTGTTTTCTAATATCGAACCTATCAGCCAGTTAATGGAGTAATATAAATTAGTGTTAACAGAAGCAAAGACTTACAGGAAAGTCAGTGACAGGAGGCGGAGGTGTGGTTTGCCGAGTGGTCCACTTGCCAACCATTGGTGCCAGGACATGTTGAGCATCCTTCAACTTGTCATAGTTGGTAATGCTTAGCCATGTTATATTAGAGTTGTATTCGGATAGCTGTTCTGCTACTATGTACGCTTCCATTGAAACTAATATATAGTGCTATAAGATAAAACAGTTATGT
Organism: Leucinodes orbonalis; assembly: GCA_019425675.1. Classification (NCBI taxonomy): domain Eukaryota; kingdom Metazoa; phylum Arthropoda; class Insecta; order Lepidoptera; family Crambidae; genus Leucinodes; species Leucinodes orbonalis. Next base: position 18,673 of record PQWD01006291.1, read on the forward strand.
TACTGTAACCTTTTATTTAAACGAAAACGTTATACAGGCTCATAAAATATTTTGAAAGTAGGTAGGTAATCGGTCGATTAAAATTTTTCTTACGAGTAAAATAAAAACAGTAAGCTTTACAAAACCACGCTGCAAAGCTAATACCATCATAGTATAAAGTTATTATATATTACTATAACACAAAAATATTATTAAAACCAAAAAAGGTACCTGATAGTGATTAACCATATTAAGTGCCCTAGATTCATTCATATACTTTATTATACGAGTGGCATTGCAATCTAAAAGGATCCTATTTATTTGGTATTTCGATAGTTCTTTGAATACCTGAAAAATGCGATTAAATTTAATAATATATTCTGAAATAAAATTTTGTCTCAACGTTTCTTTAAATATACGAATGATTTAAAAACCGATATGGATTCTTACTTTGCGATTATCCTCATCGGCTTCTAACTTACGGACGGCTACAGGATAATTTTGGGTGTGTTCAGCAAGTATTTTTTGTATTCTCAGTAGACCTGAAACCAGAATTAATTATGGAGTTTTACTAATGACTAACTGAGTTTAAATAACGTAAATAAATGCAGTTTTATGATAACGTTATATTTTGGCTCAACTTAATACTAGAATTTGCCGCCAAAGCAAGCTAATTTCTTAACATTAATTATACATACATCATGCATTAATTTTTATATTAAGATGCTATAAAAAATTAATGCATGATGTATGCCTCGAAAATTCCAACAACCACGATGCGCATAATTGTCAAATTAAGAGACGAAGACATAATTTAATTAATTCACGTTTCAGAACATCCATACTACTCACCAAAATTATCTTCATACAACACTGCAAAGTTTTCCCATTTATAATATTTCAACAGCGCGGCGTATGCCAATGAAATCTCGTTAGAGTCTGGGTAAAAGTTGATTGATATTTTTTTAAAGGTTGGAGTTTCATCTTCAACTTCATCTTTATTATCTTCTTCTTCTACTGCAGTTTCATCATATTCACCTGTTTCATCTTCCTCTTCTTCCTCATTAAGTTCGAGATCTGGATCAAGAGGTTGCCATGTCGCTTGTAGGTGGGGTATATTTGCGAGAGCACACTGGTCACGTATAATACCGTCTGCAAGAGCAACTTGAGGTCCTACTATAGCTATTGGTCTCATAGTTTTATTAGAACACACTGAAAAAACACAAGCAAGCGTCAGCAAAAAGGAAAAGTAGCCGTTGCATGTTCTCTGCTAAGAATAGGTTCGCGTGGTAGGCTTTTTGAGGTAGGTTTTAATATATTAATTAGCCTGCAATTGTGATCATGATGACGGATATAATGCAAGCATATGCTTTCAGTTAATCGTAAAGAAACCAAGTATCTATTTTTTATTTTACGTGTATTATGTCCAGGCCATTAGAGACTTATGGTTGGCTATATTTTGGATACTCGTATTTTCGTAGATAATTTTAATGTCTTATTGAAATTCATATTCAGTGTGTCCTAGCGTTAATCTATTATTTATATTAAATCGGTATCGGGTTTTAAAATCGTACAATTATTTTTGAATTATTCGTATTATTCAATAGAGTAGAATATTCTACAGTGAGTCGTTTACTTACTTTCCGTCCATAAAGATAGACTGTCCTTGTTCGAAGGACGAATAATTACGGGACTCAGTCGGAATTCATCAAGACCACTGATGTACATTGTCTCATTGAAAGCGAGCAGTTGCGTCTGAGAATCTGAGGTGAAGATTCCCGCTGTGTGCAAAAAAACACTAATGTGACTGAGAAATGTTTCAGTTATTTCAATATCGATGCCAGGTGGAATGTAGCAGACGTGTCTCATCGGATGTCAATAGCAATAATTGTACTTGAAATTAAAATTTACATTGAGCCAATATGTTGAAGAAATATATATTTATTATATGCTGCTATTAATTTTTAATACATTATCAGATAAAACTGTATTTTAATAAAAAACAGTGTTCTTAATTTTTCTTATTTATGAATTATCTCCCAATATTAGAGACGGTCTCCACCATAATTTGTGGTGGAGACCGTCTCTATTATGGTCACTTAACGTAATTTAAATTAAAATCAACTACGAATATTACAAAATGAATGTAAACTCACCTATTTGATACGATCTATCTCGTTTCTCTGTGATAATAATTTGGGACGTACATTTTTGTACAACATAACTCAACAACAATAAAAGTAACCACATGACAGTGTGTATTACACACTATATGATAATAAATTATACGTTATGTACCCTAGCACTGTTTCAAATTATCTGTTATTTCACTAAACTCGTTGTTGCCCGACTAAAGCACACTAAAGTCTGGTTAGCCGGCCGCCCAAACAAAATTAAACGTTAAGGAATTATAAATCTTTGGAGAAGGCATTTTTTATTTTCAGTTTTTATAGACGTATAATAATTTTGCTTCATTTAAAGACATATACTAATAAGATAGAGATGTCTGGCAAATTGTATTTTACATATAATATTTATTTTTAATATAATGGTAGCCAACTATAGAAATTTTCCAAACTTATAACATCGACTATTAATTTGTATGTTTGTGACAGTGCTCCTAAAATACTAAAACATTTTTAAAGGAATGTAGTTAATTTATTAAGGTTTTAAAAGTAAGATCCAAAGAATCGGTTCAACAGTTTATTCATATCCAATTTGTTTTTAAAATCTCAAGGAATAACCAATAGTTGCAAAAGTCGTCATGCCTCACGCCGCAGTCGACGCTGGTGACGCGACCTAAAATTGTTTTCCAAAAATACATCAGACTGTGTGAAGGCGACCGACGAGCCGCATGTCCGTCAAAAGACACATGAATGACTCAAAATGATAGTGAATATTAAATACACATTTATATTTCTTTTTATACATCTAAGTCCATCGGATGCTGCAACCAGTGCCATTTTTCCTATAGGTAAGCTACAGAAATAAAATGTGTCTCCAAAGTTGCGAACTTTGATTATTTACCCGGTTTGTTTATTTCCAGGTGCGTTGTTTAATAGTAAGACTCAGCCGACCTCTTCAGTGGCATTTGAGAATATTGCCGATATAAATGGTAGGAAATGCTACCATGGCCGGGCTTTGCGTTCAAATGCAGATGACAGCTATACGACAGCGCTAAACTGTAAGTAGGTATAATAATAATATACTCGTCCACAGGAGAAAAGCTTGTTCATTTTGTAATAATACCAGCAACGCGGCGCGCGGCGCGGTTTAAAACCCGCGCAATTCCCTTTCTCGTAGAATTTCTGGAATAATATTTACAGCATGTAGCCTATCTTTTATTCTGCTGTATAAGTCCCATAATTATTGCGGGGAGATGGCATAGTGAATTATAATTATTGTGTTTTGCGAAATCCTTAAGATTCATGGGCAAAATAGTGGCCTGGTCCTTTGGAATGAGTGTGGGGCCGAAGACAACCGTAAAGAGGCCTTTTTTGAATGTTCAATCTTAGTATGTTTACACGTGGCGAATGCCATCATAGAATGCACAATATGAAACAACCCATGATGACCCCCGCCAGGTGTAAAAACTATTGTAAATATATGGAAACTATGATACTGGCCTATGGAATAGGGTTTTGGTGGACTGGATATCTGCCATATAAACCGCCGTCCGCAGGCAAACTGCAGCAACTTGTGACTTAAGCATGTAGCTCTCATAACCCCACTCTGGACAACCAATGGAGGCAAACCAGAGGTGAGATTCCTAACCTTGGGTGGCCCTTCCGGAAGGTCAGAGACGGTCAGTGTGCATTCTCGGCGGCCATCTCGCCATAATCTGTACCTCCGCGCTTATTTTCATATTGTTTTCGAAATACTTAAGATTCACGGGCCAAGTAGTGCCCCGGACCTTTCGATGGCAAAAGTTAGGCCAAAGCCAACAGCACAGAGGCCCTAATCCAAATGATTAAATGATTTACATTTGAACCTTTATATATTTATTATCTCGGATTTCTTTTATGCTTGGTCATCAATTTAGCTTGTATCGTAAATAAATAATATTCTCTATCTTTGAGCTCAACAAAAGAATCTTTTTATCATTATTTTTTATTATTATTTGTTTATTTATGTATCATTATTCTGCTTTTCAGTATGTTCATTCACATCGGATAATAAAGGCATTGTAGCACTCATAGATGCCAGACCAACAGATGGCTATTGCGATATATCATGTCTACTATGCAATAGATTAAACGTAAGTATTTTATATTTTATAACCAGTATTTTTTATTATATATATTTTATATATTTATTATTTATAAATTTTATGTAGTTACTTTTCACCTTGAAGCGTAATGACATATAAGAATCCAAATAACTTATTAGTTACCTAGCCAGCTAGCTAGTTACCCCCCCTGCAACGCCCTAAGCCGAGGTTTGAGTCCCGTTTTGGATGCCCTTAGGCTCGTTGTATAAATTATTATTCTGAGATCTATCTGTACTTGCCACTTGTACGTTGAAGCTGTGTAGACCATCCGCGGCCAATAACTGGAAATCCATCCGAAAAAAAGTTTTAATAACTATAATTATATAATTATATCTCGTGAAACACTTACAATCATGTGATAAGCTAGAAAACCATAAAGATTTGCATGCGTTTCAGCGAATACACCCTGAATAATCTCCTGCACTATAATTTATTAACCATAGCTGACGAAGGCTAGGTGAACAAAAATCAAGAAGTCTAGACTAAAATTAATAATAATAATAATGTATTTATTCCATCTCACATCAGAAGAACAATATACAAACAATGCGATCATTTTACAATCATCAATTTGGATGTGAGAAGCTGGTGTCTGAAAAAGAAAAAGATCACCAGGTTCTCGCCTTCGGAATGAACAAGTTAACAATCGTCATTACAATCACATAGGTAATGGAAAATCATCCACGCATACAAAACTAAATACATGTTCATGCTAAAAACTTAACAATAATCATACTAATACCCAGTATAAACCCACATAAAATGCATAGTTACCACAATTCATCGGTGTCTGCATAGTTTAAATTGAGTAACCATTCTTTTACTCTTTTCTTAACAGAAATCTGTTTCAGAGAATAAATTGAGAGAACTCTATTTACCTTATTGTATAGATTAGTACCTTCATAGTTAAAAAATCGATGTGCAAATGTAGTTTTACTAGGTTTAAGTCTACAAACAATGTCCTTTCTACGCTTTTTGTTAATAGTGACAGGGTCATTCACAAGCATGGAATGTTGTTTTAGCACCGTTTGTATAACAAAAATTTGTCTTACCGAAAGTACCCCCCTTCTTTTGTACAGATCTGATGTAGGATAACGGAAGGGAAGAAACATGCTAACCTTGAGTATTGCTCTCTGCACCCTCTCCAGTTTTAGGACTGTGGATTAAGCTGATCCTCCCCAAAAGGTTATGCAGTATGTTAGCAACGATTGACACAATGCACAATATAGCATCTTAATAACCTTTTTATCAGCGATACGTCTCAGGGTTCTAAGAATCACTATAAGTTTACGTATACGTATAACATATTAATATGGTCTTGAAAATTTAATTTGCAATCCAGTAATATACCCAGGTACTTGTACTCCTTGACGGTTGAAGTTTGGGGCAGGTACATACTGGATCACGATAAGCACAAAAATGGGATGTTAAGAAATGGTCATTACCTTCTGAGCTGGTTTCTTTAAGTGAAAAAGTCATGTAGGTAAATTGGTAAGAGTAATTTCCAGCCGTAAACTACGGTGGTTGATGTCGATAAAGCGATAAGCTTTTCGATATTTTTTTGGTTCGATTTGAGATCACGTTTTTTTCAGATATCACATCTAGCATTGGGATGGCAACCGACAGCATCTCTGAGTGAAGACCCATTTACGTTACTCTATTATCCGCCGCCAGAACTTATTTCTAAAGCATATGCAACTCTAATCAAGCATTTACAATGGGATAAATTTACTATATTGTATGAAGATGATGGAAGTATGTTATTTCATTTACAATGTACTTGTTATTTTGTAATTACAATATTAAAACTTCAAGTAAAATAGTTATTTCTCGATATTTCAAGATAGTCGTAGTCACGATACGTCAGAAATCAGGAGTTATGGCATGTTTGCATTTTCTTATATAATGTAGATAATAATTGTATAACTACTTTCATTATGGATATCACACAAGTTTGCTCGTATTTATGTGTGTCTAAAATACACATAAATCATGATTTCAGGTTTTATCCGTCTTCAAGAAATAATTGATACATGGCCACAAGAGAAAGAACCTATTCTATTTAGGAAATTAGATCCTCATGGCGATAATAAGGAAATGTTTAAGCATATCTTCAAAGTGACCCACATCAGTTACCATTTGATAGATTGTGCTGTTAGAAATGTCAATAAATATATGAATGAAATCGTACAAGTTGAGAATTCTACAGAATTTATGGTAAATATTTAAATACAGTCTTAAGTATAAGGCAGATAACATTTTAGGCTTTAATAATGATTCTACTAACAACTATTAAAATATTCATCAATTATCTAAGAGTTGGTTGTGAGGCAAACAAATTACAAAGCTTGCTTGAACAACAAGTTGAAGTGAAAATGGATCGGTCACATATGTCACAGGAGTAACGTATATCTTCAACGGCTCAGTGGACTGACAATTGGTGAAAGTACATTGGTGGAAGAAAGCGGGCCCGGTTATCTGGCAAAAATGGTGTAGACCTATGTCCAGGAGTATATTATTGGGTTAAATGGTCCCTACTTTAATAGTAGTTCAATCCTTAAATGTTTCATCTTACTTCATATTCTTCCAGAGTTTTATATTAACAAATCTGGACTCCTATACATTGGATTTCCAAAATATTCCGGATTTAATGGCTAATGTGTCAACATTGCATCTGACTACTACTAATCCTGATCAATGGAGGGACATTGGAATGAGCACAGGTGGAAATGTGAGTTAGTTAATTTATTTCGGAACAGGAATAAAGTTAATACAGAAATATCTCTCTGTTTTAATTTTTAATGTTTAGTTGAACCAAACGTTTATACGACTTTATTGTTTTGAGTTAAATTTGTACAGCTGACTGTTAATAAAGTTAGTTCAAAATGAAAAAGTGCAGTAGATAGTTTCAAAAATATCAACAGATATTTTGTCTTCTATTGTCCATTATTTATTGGACTTCGATAATGACATAACATTTTCCTCAGGTAGAAACTGCATTAGTAGTTGATGCATTAACTCACATAGAAAGGACGATAAGGGGCATGCAAGAACAGCAAGATGGATACCCAAATACAATTGATTTGGTGACACCACCAGATATGTGTTTCCGTAACACCAGAGCTGACTATGAAAGTGTGGCTTGGGTTTCTGGCACTAATCTCATAGAAGCTTTAAAAAAGGTAATTGTTAATTTTTTCTAAACTTATTCATGCAACACATTATTCCTATAGTAAATTAGTCACAATTTTTATATCCCCTATAGTAAATCAATTTATATCTCCTATAGTAAATTAGTCACAATTTCTATTGGTTGACAAAGTTCTTTTTATATTTTTAAAAGATTACTAGTAGGCCTAAATTCTACAAAAAATAGGTAACGTATGATAAGAACATCCATGAAGCACAATGCTAATTTTGATAAGCTCCTCCTCCTCCTGAAAGCTTGAAGGTTTTTGGTTGGTAATTAAGAAGGCATAGTATTCTTTATCTGAGACCTACCTAATGGAATTTCTTCTGCTAAGCATGTCAGTAATTTATTTGACCAGTAGCGGGTGTGAAAGAAACATAAAATAAACATTTATAAGAAATTTATTTTCAGAACTGTGGACGGTTTTACTGGTAATGTTGAGTTCGATGAAGAAGGAAAAAGGAAAAACGTCAAGTTGTATTATTCAAAGCTTAATCCCGATAGTGAATTCGTTTACGTTGGAGACTGGGATTCTACAACAGATAAAATCACTGAAATGAAAACAATTTCCGATCGTTCACATTCACGTAAAACTAATAAAATCAGGGTATGTTAAATTTTGTTTGATAAGTTTACAGATTAAGCCACTGTCGTTTAGATGAACAGTTCATCGATATCCGATCTATGTGCACAATTCAAAACGAAAATAAATACAACATTGAATCCCGACAAACATTTGCTTAGTTCTGCAGACTAAGCAAACTTTGACGACGCATATTAGTGCGGTAAAATAACGTAAATTATGACTGTTTAGTTAATAACACTCCCTGGACTGCTCAGTTACTTTTAAGATTACTAGAACCTGTAAATGAGATAAAGACAAAGAAGATAATTTTTAGGCAAAGACAGTTGTAATTAAATATTTTCGTCGATTTTGAATGTAATTTCATTGATGGAAATCTTTTTTTAGGTGGCAACCAGAACTGGAAGGCCCTATTTCGAATACGTGTACAGTAATGAAACTTCTGAGCCTCCATATCCTCGGGGCTATGCAGTTGATTTGATAGAAGCTATATTCAAAATAATAAACAAAGAGAATCATTTGACCTGGGAGCCCGAATTTTATCAAGTTGATGGAAACAAATATGGCAACCCTGTAGCGGGTTCAAAGAAATGGGATGGATTGATAGGCGATTTAATGGATCATGTAAGTATTTTTTGCAAAGCTAAGTCCATATTTACGATATTAATGTGTAGGTATCAATTTATTGTGAATAATATCAACAATCATAGAAAGAAAGAAAGAAAGAAGAAAGAAAGAACAAAATCTTTATTCAAATAAATCTGTTACAGATACTTTTGAATCGTCAATTGTTATTATTATCATATTTTTTGTGACTCTACCACCGGTTCGGAATAAGTAGGATCTTCGAGAAGAGCCGGCAAGAAACTCGAGTTACTCTTTTAATCTTTTTATATCAGTGGTTACAGTTTTGTCATTTACCTACAAAAAGCTTTACAATAATTTATTACAAAGATTTTGTAACTGGAACACTAAGTGCAAGACCACACATCTTATCCGATAAATATCATAGGTAATTATAACTAATTTAAAGATATGTTTATATGTATAGTACATTCTTCGTTTTTTGTTACCGATATATCTTTATTTTAGAAAGCATTTTGTTTGACTGCTGTTTGTTTTATTTTACAGAAAGCTGAATTAGCTATATGCGACTTAACTATTTCTTCTGAAAGAAATGCAGTCGTGGATTTCTCTATTCCTTTTATGACGTTGGGAATCAGTATGCTATTTCGTGAAGCTGACCCTGAAGTGCCCGATAAGTTCTCTTTCCTGAAGCCTTTAGCGTTAGATGTTTGGCTTTATTTGGCTACAACGTACATAATTGTATCCTTTATTTTACTTATTTGTGCACGGTAAGTAGATAACATTCGGTAAGAAAAAGTTTTGAAGACGTAATTTTTGTAAGTTCTAGTTCGAGTAGAATCCAGTGAATACGAAATTATATTTCGTATATACAGAAGTCTTCTCGAGCAGCCAATGTTTTGTTTTAAAGATTCGAATGATTTTTTGTTTTTGATATATCATAGTCATCAGCTCATTTAACATCCCCACCGAAGCTTACCCGTAAAGAGTTTATTAGCCTTAGTCGTCCACCCGGGCCCAGTGCCGACCCGGCCGAGTTCACGCACAACTTTTGTATCTCTTCGCAGGCGTGCGCAGGTTTCCTCACAATGATTTCCTTCACCGTAGGAGAGTCTGATAAACGTAGGTACATATAATTTGAACCTGCGCCCTCCCGGTAGCAAGGCAACAGTCAACACCATTGAGCTACCAACGCTCTAATATATATTATCTTTCAATATATATTTCGATTTTAATTGTATATTGCTTTTCAGTATGAGTCAAGATGATTGGGTAAATCCACATCCGTGCAATCAAAACCCTGAAAAAATGCAGAATATTTGGAGTTTGTACAATTGTATGTGGGGTTAACCATGGGTTCCATAATGACACAGGGTTGTGATATTCTTCCTCGGTAAGTTTATTTAAGCTTATATTAAAACTTAGTATTGAAATCCGGTTATTTATATGTTTGATTTTACTTTAATGTATGAATGTACATGGTTACTATAATGATGGGGAAGCCGACTTCTCAACCATTACACCACATGTCTTCTATAGATTTTGACTTTACATAATACAATGCATGGAATGGGTTTAAACATTTGAATTCAATTTATTTTCAGTGCAGTAGGTTCCCGTTGGGTGACCGGCATGTGGTGGTTCTTTGCTATGATTGTGACTGCCTCGTACACGGCCAACATGTCCACCTTTCTGAGTAACAACCGCCGCAGCAATGAGATCAGTGACGTGAAGGCACTATCCGAACAAAAAAAGGTTTCTTATGGAGCAGTGTACAATGCTTCTACGTATAAATTCTTTCAGGTACATTTTTAACCAAAAAGCACAAATTTACATTGCGATGAAGTAAGTTCTAGTGTACATCATTGCAGCCTTAAGAAATCTCACTTGCGGTGCTTTTTATTTGTCGAAGAAAAGATACAACACAAACGCAATTAATTATATTGGTAGTTTTTATGTATTTAAAAAAGTAGTATTGGGATACGTTCTAAATACCTTATGCAAGATATTTTTTTCTCTTGAGACTCTGGAAGAGTCACATTTCTAAATCAGAATTAATATAAACCTACTGGCTTGGCAAATTTGTCAAATACCTGCAATGTCTGTTGCCTGCCCTGTAACTGTGTTGACTGCTTTCGGAACATGATATTCAGTTTAGCATAATTATGCAGCTATTATGATAAATTGAATATGACATAATATTTGTCAACCAGTTTGATTACCAGAAGTTTTTTCCAGAACTCTAACGATTCGGTTCACAAAAAAATATGGACCACAATGAAATCAGCGAAGCCGACAGTCTTCACGATGAGCAATGATGAGGGAAAAGACAGAGTCCTGAAGAGTAAAGGGAAATATGTATTTTTTATGGAGTCAACGGCGATCGAGTATTATACTCATAGAATTTGTGAGCTAAAGATGGTCGGGCCTAACTTAGATTCCAAGGAGTACGGAATCGCCATGGCAAAAAGTAATTATAAAATATAACTATTAAAATGATATTATTTTTCGGGTTCCGTAGCCAAATGACAAAAAGGATCCCTTATAGATACGTCATATCTATCTGTCCGTCCTTCCGTATGTCACACCCTTTTTACTCCGAATCTATTAGCACTACACTGTGTTCAAACTTTGTAAGTATATTATGTATTCTGTAAACCGCTATAAGGTTTTGACAAGAAACTTAAAAAAAAAATATTTTGGGGTTCCCCACACAATGGCACTGGCATGGCAATATGTAATTGATACACATATTTAGATCGATCAACATATAAAAAATATAATATAATTATGATGTACATAACCATGAAATCTAACAACAATATTTGGTTTGATCGATTTCTAGTCAGTATTTATTTTTTATACGTCATAAACGGTAAACTACTATTTTTCTATAATAAAGCTGTAGTATGAGTATATGCGTAATTAAAACTATACTCGTCTTTGTCCTCGGGATTAGTAAAGTATACATGAGGTAACGCCAGTAGTTCGCCAGTCACGCACTATATTTGAGAGGGTACGTATGAAACAAAAACTTGTCAATGTCGACCTCAGTCGGTATCGTCTAGTACGCGTCCAAAGAGTACTACGAGTATACTATATTACGCGTCATTTGCTTTTTGCCACGACCGCACTGTGTCAAATTTTATAAATGAAAGTGAAAGGAAAACGTTAGAGGCTATGTACAGGNTGAAAAATAGATCTTATAGTGTTTGTTTATCTAATGGAAGAATTACTGTAAGAAACGAAGGCATTTTAACAGATCTCTCAACAGAATGAGTCTCCTACAGACTATAATTTTGATTATGATTTTATTTGTCCAATGTAACAACAATGCAGTGTTTCCGTTAACTAATTCGTATGTTACGTTCTGGCAGGACGGTGAGACTCCGAATAGATGGGGCTATTCGTGACCGTGACCTACATCGTCGTTTGTTATGCTAACTACTTATGTTAGTTATTATAATTGAGCGTATTGCATGTTTATAGTTCCACATTGCATGTATGTAATTTTTTTTTATATAATTGTTTAATTTGTCATGATAATTGTTACGAGTGATTATTATATTTTTTTTTAATTAAAGTTGTGGTATTTTTTATGTATATTGAATATTTTAGTACTTATATAATGAAATCATTTTTGTACTTAACTGAATAGATGGAATATTGAATAATTAATTGGATATAACAATAATTACATAATAAATAATTGTTTAATAAAGTAAATAATAAATTAAAATAATTTGTTAGCATCACTAGTGTTTATTATCATGTATTTTTGTAGAATTAAGGAATAATATGAAAGCAAGACCTTTTTGTTTATTTAATAATAAAATATGTTAGCATGTATTTTTTTTAATATTCTTATTGTAAAACATTAAATGGATAGTTTATAAGGAATATTTATGTAATAATAGTGAAGGTATTATTAACAAAAAAAATATCAACTTATATTTGGTATAAGTATAATAAAATAATTTTTTAATTGAATTTATTACATATTCATAAATTTTTGATGTATTGTTACTAAAATGTGTAAATTAAATTTTTTTGTTTTGAGAAGGAAGAGTCATGAATTAATAGTTGTGATTGAGGTAGTTACAACTAGTATATAAGGTGTGGAATATTTTAATAAATCGTATCTGCTCGTATTCTTGTTTCACTGGCGTCACCTCACTTGACAATCTTCAGTTAGGAATCCTTACTTACGTATGATAATTGATCAAAACAATTTAATAATATAAACGGTATATTTTACTATACCTTTCATATTTATCTTTACCCTTAACTACCTGCACCTGTTATTGTCAACTACCTGACATACGTCTGTGAGACCCCGGAGCAAAATTATTCATGTTTGTCTAATGTTTGAGGCAAGTTTTAGATTTTTAATAAAAGTTAGTTATGACTGTATAACTTTTATTAGAATAAGAAAGAACATGAAATTAACATTTTCGTTTTAAATCTCAATTAAGTAATCAACACTTATTATTTTTCACTTAAAAACTAACATATTTGGATAATGAGATCCATTAAATAATCAATGATCTAGGTTACTTTTATGTAAATATTTAGTAATTATATATATAGAAAAAAAAAAAATGCTCATATAAACAAAATTTAAATAAAATTGCAAGGCTTAAACTTAAATTTTTCACGCAGTGAAACCATTTTGTTGAGCATGCGTTTTTTTTTTGAGCAAGTGGAACAGTTTTTTCGCACTGCTAACCTTTCTTCAGCGCTACTGCTAGTTGATGGAGTGGTTTTCCTTGTTACTGCCGAGGATGCGTCGAATAGCCATCGAATATCAGTTGCAATTTCAAATTATTTGCACGACGCTCCATATGTGGTGTAGTCAGTTGTTTAGCTAGATTCTTCATAAATAAAAATCTGCTTTCAGTCTTTTGACCTTGGGGCTGGGTAGACAATCTGACGACATAGCAATTAAGGCAGAAATGTCAAGCATTCGGTAAAAGACAGCCAAGGGCCATCTGCGCGTGCGTGACCTGTAGAGTAATTTGAACACCTTGATCGAGTAGATCACGCAATTTTGGTTTGGTTATAAAAAAGTATTACTCAGGTTTCTTGTAGCTTCATCATACAACTGGCAATGATGCATACTTGACACGGTGATCACTGCTTTATTTTCTTTGGCACATAGATGACATGGTGACATCTTTAGTGAACAAAACCGTCGAATCTACATTTCTGTGACGGCTGCTAAGAATTCAGGGAATTTCTTTTTGTTTTTTTTCATGTTCACCCTGTTAGTTGTTTCTTTTTTAGCGAATCAATCAGCTCAATAGAAGTGTACCATGTCAAAAGTATGTTTTATTAGATCTTTCTATGGGGTGTAAGGCGCATTACAGCTTGAGTTGGTTTCTTCAGTGTTTGATATTCGGGGTAATTCAGTCATCCGAATCTTTGCTTGGTATATGTAGCATTCAGTAGATAACCCGATTTGCATCAGTAAGACATGATTTTGATGCGTATTTCGCCGGTTTTTTTGGCATAACCATTTGAACCGACATCTACTCGAAATGCAAGCAATTTCATCGATACATGCATAGCTGCCGATTGCAAACACAGCTTGACATTGTTATGAAGAGTTGAAGCTCAGTATTGTGTGATGCATCGCTCTCTCGACGTACTGGTCTGCTTGCCGTAGTCATCAAAACGTATGGTTTTCACAATTCAAACCTGTTATGCTCATGATACGGATATATTTCCCTTCAGTGCCATCTGTACTATACCACGAGGTATATGTTCATGGTTTTCTTAAAAATTGCTGTGTAAATGGATCCAATAAATGCTTTTAATTCGATCATATCAAATCTTGAACACAGGTTGAAAATTTGGTAATTGGGCCTTATTTCTTATTTCACATTAGTGTGATAACGTGTTTGAACATACTGTCCGTAAAAAATGCTGCCAAATGCCAGCGGAGAAGAAGACGCATTTATTTCACTGCGATAGGCAGGTTTTATACCTTCTCTCTCCTGCACTATATTATGCTGTTGCGTTCTGATCGCGAATAAGGTGGGGCGATGACCAAACGAAGCGATTCTTGCCAAATATTCTTCTTCTTGATCTCGATCGCAGTTCAGATAAAGGCACCTCATCTTCCGATGAACTTACTTGCTCATTAGGTAATGGATAGTAATTAATTTCGATCGGAGCAATTGGTTACTTTCTACTCTAGTTGTCTCTTCGCATTCCGAGTCAGACTCATAACTTTTCTATTAAATGTTCTCTTCTGGCCTCTATGTAGAGGCGATGTCGCTCATTCATTTGAAAATATTTCATCTCTGACAATCTTGCTCTAACACGTTGGATGATTGTGTCGTTAGAGTCATTTTCATCTAAAACTAAAAAAAACAATTTAAAAATCACCTAACACCTAACAGGGGTATCTCAGGCCTCCAGGACACTTTTTTACTTACCAAGAACAAAGCGCGCGCACTTCTGACTGCGACGAGTCCACGGCGGCACTGAGGTACGCGGGGAAAAGGTACAGGAACGAACAAGTTCATACAACGCTCAGGCGCAAAAAATTCACGACTTTTATTTATCGGGATCTGTGAGACGTATGCTAGGTGGTTAAGGGTTAATATTGACTGATTTTCAAAACAAATTCTTTAAAGAGTATCTTAAATATTTAAACTAAGCCTTTAATTTAAAAGTCAAAAATTTGCCTAATAATGCTGGTAGTAGGTGTATCTTTAATGGCATTTTATTATTGCAGTTACAAAAAGATAAAGAAGCTGATGACAATGGCTCTTTAACAAATGAAAACACAAGTGGTATATTTTGGTGCTTGGATTTGGTGGTATTTGGGACTACTCGTAGCAATTGTAGACTTTGCTTGCACGCAAAGAGATCGCTGTTAAAGAAAAGGTAATATTAACTAACATATCAAATGTAAGAAAAGTTAGTAACCAGGTTACTAACTTTTCTTACATTCCATCTGGTTATATGCAGCAACTAAAACTAAGAAAACAGTGATTTTGATAAAGGTTTACAGTGCATTCATTGGCCTCTTTGTGTCGTAAAAGTGTTAAGTCACGGCATCCAAAAATTGAAATTACCATCTCACCAGTTAGCAGGGAATACATTTGTATCAAAAGCATAGCTGAAGCAACAATATTGAAAGCAGAACTCGAAATTTTTTATTTATTTGTTTTTCTATCAACATTGAGCATACGCATCTTTAAGGACGTTTTTATCATTACCATGAGTTTCGTAGCCGATTCTGTTTCTGTTAAACGTTATTTTTTCGCAGGTCACATTCAAAGAAGCTTTAGCAAGTGAGTGGCGGGCTTCTTTGAATCCGCGTGAGCTTCATAAACCAGCAGCGCCGCCGCGATCTGCACCGCCATCCACGACATCGCATTCACCCCAAAGAGAACGTTCGCGGTCTCGAGCCGTCTCTGTATTGAAAGCGGCTTCGTCCTTTATAAATTTCGACGAAATATACTAATTTTTTTATATGAATCCGTATACGCCAATAAAGCCATAAACTGCCAAGATTCCTGGCGGTCGAAGGGTTAAAGCTACGCGCGTCAATTTTTTATTTTTGACATACTTGTGACAATATTTGTGGTTGAAGGGATTTATTTTACAAAATATTATACCCCAAAAATACATAACCAAAGTCTAAAAGACTTTGCTTGCAGTTGCTTACTTTTATTTTGTAATGTTTAATAGCATAACAGTACCTACTAATGTTTATGATTGTATTATATAGCTTTTGCCCGCGGCTTCGCTCGCATTAAATTCGGGATAACACGGTACTTTCATTTATCACTATACACAGGATTTCCCCTCCCTCCAACTTTAAAGGTTTCGGGGTCAATTTCAGAATCTTTATTAACAAAAAATATGTTATAGTGAGCTTACCTTAAAAGATAGACATATGCTCTCGCAGACTTTTTTGTAGACCTTTAAAAGGAGAACAATACTCTTATACATGACTTTTGTGTAACTTTAACCGTTTACTCAGCGTACGCAGCGGAAGCTCCAAGTATGAAAAAAATACCCGATTTTGAAACATTCTTCATTGCTGCTCCGCGTCCGCGCTTCATTACTCGTAGCGTGATGATATATAGCCTATAGCCTTCCTCGATAAATAAGCTATCTAACACTGAAAGAATTTTTCAAATCGAACCAGTAGTTCCTGAGATTAGCGCGTTCAAACAAACGAACAAACTCTTCAGCTTTATATTAGTATAGATTTGTATTAACAGAATTTGTCAATTATATGATAACTTTTGTAAATGAAGGCTTGGGAAATATAATAAATAAAACATATTTCATATAATGATTTAAATATAAATTGACCTTTGTTTTAATGGAATAAATGTTCTGATCAATATTGGTACGATAACTTCTTATCCTTTGCAGTTCCCATAAACCTAGATTTATTTCCTTGATCCATGTGCCATTTGTATTATGACAATTTCTTTATTAATAAAAGTCATAAACAAAATGATTACTAAATGAAACTTCGTGTTTTTATAGACTTCATAGTTCATTATAGCTCACTAAACGTCCCCACTCAGGGACGCGTGTAAGGGAAAGGGTGTATAGGCGTTCCCATAAACCTAGATTTATTTCCTTGATCATGTGCCATTTGTTTATGACAATTTCTTTATTAATAAAAGTCATAAACAGAAATGATTACTAAATGAAACTTCGTGTTTTTATATAGACTTCATAGTTCATTATAGCTCACTAAACGTCCCCACTCAGGGCACGCGTAACCATAAAGGGTGTATAGGCCGTAGTCGTCCACGCGACCCAGTACGTATTGACCGACTTCACGCAAAACCTTTGAATCTTTTCGCAGGCGTTCGCAGGTTTCCTCACGATATTTTCCTTCACGTGTGAATAGAGTAAGAGTGTCGAATAAACGTACATATAATTTCAAAAATCGAAAAGATATCGGTACTTGGCGGCATTTGAACCTACATCCTCTAGATTGGAATGCAACGATCCACACCAATGAGCCACCGACGCTCACTTTATTGCTCATTATTTTTAAAAATACTCTTAATTTATCGGTTTACTGATTACATTTATTTATTGTAAAATTTAAGATTTTCTAAATACATCAAGGCGAAATAGATCAGCAGCTGAACGCAGGACAGAAGATGCTCTGGATGCCATATCAGAGTTTGATTTTGACCCTGATGCTGTCGAAGATGGCCGAGAATGGGCAACTGGCTTTTCAGTTTCCCAGAAACTCAGCGCAAATATTAACTCGGCCCATAACGCCTCGGAAGGTGTCATCTAAAAAAATAAAGTAATAATATTTTTTTGCATTTATCTCGTAAATATGATTAATATGGCCTTTATTCAACAAAGCTCTTACCTTCTGTTCAATTGCAACTTCGCGTACGTGCCAAAGAAACTCAGATATACCCAATGCTGCAGATATACCGCATCCTAGCCCCAAAACGACAAACACACCACCAACATTATCGACGCCTAGCTCAGCTGCACTAGCTCCGTCATCTCCCGATTCTTCAGCCTAAAACATATTTGAAGTTATTGTTCCTTATAGTTGAAGATTATTATGTAGTTAGTTGTATTTTTTGAATACCTCACAACCTCCAGATTCAGGTGCTTGCCACCATCTGTTTTTAAGCTCTACTAATTTGCCACTCTCTGCTAATTTTAAGACTGCGTTGTCTACTGCCGTCCGGTAAGATGAATCTGATAACAAGATGAATTAATATTCTTAATAATAGGTATGAGGTTGGGATGGTTACTTTGCCAGATCCCTTTGTCCCCTTTGGATTTGAGGCTCCCCGCTGGAGTTGTATTGTCTTGACCGACCTGGAAGTCTTTAAATGGGCTTCAGATGTTGACAGGTTTGAGTGAAGACAATTTGACCAGATGTGGACTTTCACGTGATCTTGATTTGGACTGTCTTTGTGGAGCGGCGGCTAAAACGATGGTTTACCTTGTCGTGTCCTGCTTACCCAAATAGCTGTTTTTCAGCAGGGTATAATGACAGCTGCAAACAACGCTGCCACTGAAGCTAGCTTTTGGGTTTTTACGGTTTAATTATGTTTGTCATTGATTCACTAAGAAGAAGAATCGATTTTAAAAAGAGGCAACTATTACTAAAATGTTTTTATTACACTTACAAAACGGCATGGCGATTCCGTATCCTTTAGAATCGAGCAATCCACCCACTTGCATCAAGTCACAGTGTCTTTCGAGTTGATATTCGATAGCTGTAGACTCCATAAGAAAAGCATAACTTCGTTTGCCTTTTAGAACACGCTCCACACCTTCATCGTTATTTTTCATAAAAACCGAAGGACGTGCAGATTCCATTGCTGACCACATTCTTTGAAATGTGGATACATTTGATCGCTATAAAGAAATTAAAATAAGTCTAGATTGTACATTTTATTTTAAAGATATTAAGGTATCATATTAATACTAACTTTAAAAAAAAGAATACGTTGATCCGTTTAATACGGTGCCATATTTTATTTTGGTTTGCATTGCTAAATCTTCGGCGCTTTTGATCGAGTCGTCCATAGCCGCGTTGGTAAGAAAAGCAGCAAGATTTGCCGTATAAGATGAACACATAATTAGAGCAAAGAACCACCACATGCCGCACACCCATCTGGTCGAGTATCCTCTACAAGTAATAGATGTAAAATTATTTACGAATTTCATTTTACCTGAATGTTATACATATGTTACGGTAAATGGTCAAATCTTACTTTGGCAGAATATCGGAACCTTGTGTCATGATAGAGCCCATAGTCAGCCAGCATGAGTTTTTAATATGCCATATATTTTCTAATTCTTCAGGAGATTTGTCACAAGGATGTGGGTTTTCCCAGTCATTCGGTGCTAATCTATGATAAATTAACCAAGATTACTATGAAAATCAATATGACATGGTATTGGATGAAATGAAATTATACCTTGCTAGAATATGGAGAAGTAATGATACCATTAAATAAGCGCCCGCCGTATAGATCCACACATCTACTGAAAAAGGTTTCAAGAACGAAAATAGTTCAGGCTCAGGTGGTGTGGGTTTAGAATACAATATACTAATGCCCAATGTCATAAAAGGCGTTGTAAAATCCACAGTGGATCTCCTTTCATACGTAATAGTAAGATCGCATATTGCTAGGTCAGCTTTCTATAAACAAAAGTATTTTTTTGTATGTATGTATGAGGAATTTTATTTTATATATTCAAACATTTAATTTCTAAAAATAAATTACCCGTTCCACAAGATACCCGACAAGACCATCCCACTTCTTTGTGTCCTTGTTATAAGACCCATATCCGTTTCCAGGCACTATTTCAATTTCATAATTTAAATTTAATGTTTCCTTCAAAATTTCGTGTATTAAATCTTTTGAATAGCCTTCATATCGGTCATTGCCGGTTAAAACCTCTCCCTCTTTAGGCTCCTTTTGGATAAGATACGGTGCTCCAATTCGGGAAACAACTTTAAAAGTTTTGTTTTGCCATCGTTCTGCCAAACGGTCGGAAACTTGATTTGCAGATCTTACTTTATCAAAACCCGTTTCAGCATTCCATTTAGCTATGATACTGAATCCACTATTGGATAGTTCCATAACATCAAAATTAAAATCATTGCGTTCTCCGGTGACATTGTTAATTATAATTTGACCAGTTATTCCAACGACGGGATTCTAAAAGCATACTTTCCTTATATCAATTATTACATATTGAACACAGATAAAAATAATGTTAAAAATGTAATAGTTACACTTATCAAATGTGCAGTAAAATCATTCCCGATTGTCCAACCAGTTTCAGAACCACATTGCAGTTCTTCAGCGACTACTTTAAAATCTTCAGGCGAACTTTCAACAGCATCTGTTATTAGTTTGGCTGCATCACTTGCTAATGCTGCCTCAATCTGTGAAATAATAGTTATATTTCACGATGTTTTCGTATATATGGCGTAAATACATTCAAATAATCGAACAATTTACCGTTATTTCATGGGTTTCATTTGGAATTTTCACGTTGGATGTTTTTCTCAATTTCCAGTCAGCTAAATAAGCCCTTGTTATTGAATCCGAATGATCAAATATTCTGAGGCAAGTAACGTTTGAGAGATTGGCGCGAAGTTCTTCTAAATCCAATGTATGTGCGTCAAGTGACATTAATATGTACGTCTAAAAATAATAATTGTTAATTTATATTTATTAGACAACTAATAAGATAAACACTGATTGCTTGTATCAGTCTTTATCTTATTGGTTATCCTCAAACACAAGAAATCAGATAAACAAAGCTAAGTGTCACCTTACTTAATGGTTGCCATGGCATGCAACGTGAAATATAGTGCTAAAACTAAACAATTTTGAATAAATATAATTGTAAAGAAAAAAAAATTGTAGTTCTCCTGGTTTTGTCAAATTTACTGATTCAGATTTAAATTCATTAAATTAATCAAATACAATAAGTGTATGAAGTTCAAGGCGTCAAGCACTGCAGTCGAAGGACTGCAATACTTGATGCCTGATTTTTTTCGACTTATTTGAAAACATGTCAATGTCAAATAACTAAAGATAAATGCTCTTTGTATTAATTATACTACACATAAAGCACGCATGAGTATTTAACATCCATACCATGTAATCTTCAAAAAATTTAACTTCATGCGCTTGTCGCAAGTAGTCCATTATTCTGTCGGCCGGACAGTCAAGGATTACTCGGGTCTCGCCAGTAGATTTCAAAGTTTTTAATAATGGCCGATTATCCTCTCCAGGCACTAATCTGCGGACTATCCATTTGTCTTCTGGCCGAGCATATTTTAATATTTCTTGCAATCTTATAAGACCTGAAAGCAAACGAAACTTAATTATGTATTTAACCTATTAAAGCTCAACTTTTAAACCGTCGCTGATCTATCTAGAGATTCATCCATCAAATCCAATTGATTCAAATAGTGCCCGGAATCCTGGGGTCACAAAATTTAAGTAATGTGTACCTAATATATGCACACAAGTAGCATACGTCTCGAAAATATTAAAAAAGGTAGCACACTCATCAGCCGTAGTTATATTTTTACTATTGAACAAAATTTTAACCTAGACCCATCTTAGCAAGTGACATGAGCTGCAATGGAAAGTGGGACACTTTACATTAGCAACATAACCCATGTATTATCGCAACTCCGTAAGAGTTATATAAAGGGACGCGCGAACTTGTGAAAAATGGAGGGAAAATGAATTTCGTGAGAAGAAGAGAAAACACAACACAAAGCGTTTCTTCACGCAGATTTTTTGGGAGTCAGTGGTATAATAAGTATAATAAGTGGTCGGATATAGCTTTCCCACACATCAGTATAGGAAGGAAGAGCTTAAAACGACTATTAGATATGAAGGTAATTTATTACGTGTATTAAACTATAATATAGTATGTTTTGAAGCTTGGATTAATGTGACTTACTATGCAGTTATTATAAAAATAATTCATATGTATTTTAAAATATTGATTGAAACATTTTAGAATATTGATTGATGACTTACAAACGCTTTCACATACCTTCGTCATCATCGTAGAGTAAAGTGTATGTATTCCAATTGTTTTCCCTTACGAACAGAGCTACTGCCTTAGACAATGCCACTGCTTCTGGGTAGAGGTTTATACCTGGCGGAGTCACCTGTGGAGTACCCCTGATGGGAGGTCTACGCCAATTAGCCTATAATTTCCAAGATATATTATATTCATATTTTATTCATTAAAAGCCGTTACGATACGTTCCCTGGTGCATAATACATTTCCTTATCACCTAAAACATGAACCTTGTACTATAGCCCTCCGCCTCAGAAAGCTCGGCCATTTGGCTAGAATGGGGGAGGATTGGGAAGTACTGAGAGTACATCTTGTACAACAGAATGGACAGCACCCAGTCTGTCGTCTCAAATATCATAGAAGGACTAGAAGGACATATAAGTGGCTGATTTACGTGTCTCGGGGTTGAAAACTAGTCAGAGGTTGCGCAAGATAGGGACCAGTGGAAGTCTCTCGTTTCGGAGGCCAAGACTAAATAGTAGTATAAGTACTTACTTGTATATGGGGTATGTTAACTGCACGACATTGGGCTTCGACAACTGCGGCAGAAGTCGGGTCTAATGGACCGAATATTGCAATCACTTCTTCTGATATTAACTGACATGCTGAAATTCATTAAAAATTACTGAACCACAAATTATTAATTTTTGTGGTATCTAAATAGAATTTCAGTCGTAGTAATTTTTTTAATCTATTGAACCATAACTGCTGCATCGAGAGATGAAATTTACAATTAAGCTTTTGCGCAATTTACGCTGATTTTCTATTTATATTATTTTAAGAAAATTGTTATTCGGTATATTTTTTCTGTAATAATATGTATACTTATGGACGCCATAATAAAAAGTTTCTGCTAAATAATAAAACATCTATAAAAATCTGTAAATGACCATACTTACAGAGGACAATGTTGAGAATTATATAAGTTAAAAAAATATATAAAGAAGTTATGGCTTAGTTTTAAAACAAAATGTTTTTTTATATATAATGGCTACCCAATAGCGTCTTACCTGCTTTTGAAGCGGCATAGCTATCTCCACGCGGCGCATATACTGCTTTTAAAACAAAGTGATATTTCTCACTCTCCATCGAGGCTCGTGCTAAGCCTGATGCGAATGCAACCTCTGTTACTGTATCCGGTGGAAATATTGCTCCTGAAATTGTTTAAATATCATTGTTGTTATGCTGAATTAGATAATAATCCATTGTCATCAGAATAAGGTTATAAGCCTTAGGTCAGGACATAACTGCTAGATAAGGGATCCCCTTTGATCAATAGTTATTACACAGATAACAATGAACGAAATACAAAGTTAACATTCCGCACACAGATTTCTGAGATGTCTGTGATTTCGCATGTCAACGTTCTATTTAATTAATATCCACTGACGCTCACACAGCGCCATCTAGCCCCATATAAAGCGAGGAGCTTGTAGTTAGGGTACTTAACAACTGATAAACATACTTTTTGTAAATTCGTACATATTATACATAGAACCACCCATACCATAACAAAAATACATGTTCATGCACACAAATGTTGTACTGCCCCGGGATTGAATCCGTGGATCAAACCCGAACTTGTTAAAGCATTAGTTTGCGTTATCAAACATTAACAATTGTTGATTAAGAACATTTAAGAAACCTCTAAAAGATATCGTAATGTGTAAAGGTTTTTAATAATATTGTTCTTCGAATGAATATTTATAAATAAAAGATAATAAAAGCTTTGGTCTAGTGGTTTCATAACCAAAGTAAGAAAACGGTATTAATTTATGTAGTTCCTGCGTACTCTCTTCGAAAAACACCTAAAATACCAATGGACTGAATATAAAGATACTTTTTCATGTCACAAATATTCATTCTGCCCGGTATCGAACACCCTTGGCAAATAGCCGACTTCTCACCCATTACACTACTTGGGGTGTAAATATAAATTTTAAGATTAATGATTCAATTAAATTATTTTATAAATTGACGAAAGTCTTTAAGCAATGCGTCCTACTGCGTGCTAACATACGCAGCTGAGACAGATAGGTACTGACTGCGGGATTCGTTCACAAGTTCAAAGTCCCTCAACGCGTAATGGAGCGAACTTTACGGGAGACTTTCTTGGGGATTAGATCAGAAATGTTTTAAATCGTAAGACAACTAAGGTAGTGACATACTCGTAGCCCGCCTGATCAGCAAGTTGAAGTGGCAGTGGGCTGGTCACATATGTCGCAGAACCAATGGCCGTTGGAGCAGACGAGTTCTCGAGTGGAGACCGCGTCTCGGCAAGCGTAGCGTAGGACGCCCTCCGGCCCGATGGACCGACAACTTGCAAAAGGCCGCTGATTGCTGGTGGAGGTTGAATGAGAAAAGTGAAGGATCGGTATATCTGGCGCAAAACTATTAGTGAAGACCTGTAATTGGCTTAGTGTTTTTAATGTCATCTGTTTACCGTTTTAAAGCTGTTGGTCTTCCAAATAAATAAAACGGGGGAGACCTATGTCCACCAGTGGACTGCGATAGTTGAAGAAAGAGGGAGCGATAAATTGCTCGAGGACTTGATGTCATAGCAACTAATACCAATACTAATGGTACGGTCCCACTAAAGCTATGATATGAGGAAAGGTCACTTTATTGTACCCAATAATGTCCAAGATAATGTTTCCAGCAAAACTAAACTCTTATATACCCGTTACTAAAAGTAAGTAGGTAGGTACTTGCAAAACCTACCTTATTATACATTAACCTGATCTGCTAAAGATTTAATTATATAATGTTTACGTTAGTTTAGTGTTAAAAATACTTCACAATGATTTTGAATGAGATTTTTCAAATAAACACAGGAATATTCCTAATTTGCCATTCATTACACATGTATAAGACACAGAAAAAGGATTATTTGGGGACATTTGAAAATACCGAAGAAATGTAATTTAAAGGTAGCTCATATAGCACTGCTCACAACTGAACTTAAGCATCGTTATTTGGAATCTGTTTGGTGCATCCGCCTAATGTATGAAACCATAAAATTATACGACCAAGATCGATATAACAGTGACTAAAACAACCCATTCCAACTGAATTCAAACCGTCCAGCTTGCCACTTTTGATCTTGTTTTACGGTAGACCAAAACATGCATAAAGTCAATCTTGAAAACCGGAACTCTTTGTCTTACCAATATTTATAGTGGTCTTCAGGGATTCATATTTCCGGAACACTCCTTCAGCGTTTCCCAAAATAAGAATAGTTAGTATTACGATCACGTACTTTATCCCTGAAAAGTAAGGAACAAAAGACAGTTTTAAAACGCTCCGACAATTTAATGCGACCTAGGCAATATAAGTTGGAAACTCTCATCTCGACGAATTGTCGAATTTGTTGACTAAAGTAAGTTACTCGCCTCCGGCATGTGGCATTTTAGATAATTCCATGTGAAAAGCACCGGAATGGGACAACGGTTTTAGGACACAGCTGTCGTGTTACAATTCAGTCTGTTCCCGTAAACACAATAGTGTTTGCTGACATATCGCAAACATCACGAGTGCACCAAATGCACTAAACGCAGTACCACGCACTCGATCGTTGCCCGCACATTGATGCACCGACTAACACAACAGCTGTTTGGCTGTCTACGTTCGAATTTATAAATAGGTTACGGTAATTAGGGCGGTTTCGATTCATCTAATTGGAACCAAGTTTGTGACGATTACAGTGGAGTAAGTATCTGTAATTCATACAACAAACTTCCACTTGTTATATCTGGGTAGAGTTAGATCTTAAACCCAGTTGTATTGAAATGTGAACTGGAATTTAATAACAAATTTCAAGTTTGACCTATATATATAGCAAGTATATAGGTTAAACTTAAAATCTTTTATAGAATAATCGTGAATTCTGTCTATGAAAAGGAATTAAAATAAGGTATACTTAAAAGCTTATTTAATAACTTATAAATAGAAGCACGAAGGATTTGGGATATTCTTAAATTTAATTGAATATTTGTAAAGTTTCAATATAAAACGGTCTCTAAAGATTTTAGTAGATAATGTTAGGCAAAAAATGACGTAAAACTCAAATATTGAACGTATTTTGTTTAATGTTATGCAAATAATGCTTTACATCGTATTTTAAATCAAGAAATAATTTAAAAAACGTAAAGTAACTTTACGTGTACCTAAATAAAAGTATTGCAACTTTTTTATTCTCACATTTAATGTTCATTAAAATAATGAATGGATTTGTGACAGGATCAGCTACTTGCGAATGTAATCGAAGCTGTTAATTTAAAATTTGCTAAGCATATAAAAGCGAGCATTATGGTCTGTATTTTATTTTACGACATCTGTTTTAAGAGTTTCTATTAACCATCAATTGTTCGACGACCAAGAACTCCTATCAAAAAGTATATTGTTCTTCCTAGGGTAACATAAATGTATGTTCAGTATCCAGAATCGGCCCAGGGTTCAAAAGTTGATAGTGTAATAAATAAATATAAATATCCACTGACATTCACACAGCGCCATCTAGCCCCAAGTTAAGCGTGTAGCCTGTATTGTGGGTACTAAACAACAAGATAAACATACTTTTATACTTTTTTTTTGTAAATACATACATTTTATATATAGAAAACACCCAGACCATTACAAACAGACATGTTCATGCACACAAATGTTTTACTGCCCGGGGATCGAACCCGGAACCCTTGTGTTGCAGCCGACCTCTCAACCGCAACAGCAGTGATTTTGTATTATAACTACCTGAATGCTGTTTGGGAGATATATTTAAATCCATTGTTACACCATATTTCATAATTACATGAAATCATCAATGACTGAAATTATAACAACATTTGAAATGCTGACAAAATCTAATTCCAATATCAAAGTTGAAGCACAAGATCCGACAAGCAAGTTTTCTAATCAACGTACCTTTGTTTCCGACGGGCCAAATCCATAGCTGTACGATTGGCAACGCTCCAGTGAGTTTACTGTGACACGGTTCCACCATCCCAGAATACTTTGATACCGACAAATTTCATTCCGATTTTGTGGTGCGCCACTATCGTTTTACATTTACAACATAATTTTTGAACGAATATTAATGAAATGGCATTTCCTAAAATGGGGATCAAAGTTTAAATTGAGCATTTTGAATTTTTTAAGGTTATAATTGGTATGCGGACTATTTGTTGCAAACGCAAACGAAACCTCTGGGAAAGTCAGTATAATGTAGAACAGGTAATGTCTATCAGTTGTTGTCTCCTTTAATGCCGCTCTGTCATAGTCTGGCGTATTACTTACCATCAGGTGAACGTCCAAACCGTTCTGTTCACTTATAACATAAAAAAAAGTATTAATCCGATATCTTATCCGATGGTAAGTGACGATATCGATGAAAATAAAGACTGAAACAATCTATTCACAAAAAGGAATATTTACAAATAAGCAGAAAAAAAAACTACCGACTAGATGTCGTTCAAACCAAATTTTATCGATAGTTTTTATGGTGACGTATATATCATTATTATTCAAACCCACATATAAATATCTATTTTTATTATTTCAAATTTTCTAATAGTATAAACCCCAACATTTTTTAAAAAACCATACTTTGTGTGAGGTACACGTGTGGTTAGTAAAAAAAATGTTTCTGATTTCCGTCCCGGAACCGTGGCAATAACCGTCCCGAAATTATGTAACAGAAGGTACTTTAGTACATGTTTTGCCAAAAAATATGTCTATTTATATGGTACAGTTGGATTCAGAAAGTGCTGTGTGTGATATCTCA
>PQWD01006292.1:0-30366 GCA_019425675.1 Leucinodes orbonalis
GGTTCAAATCCCGCCACGTACCAATGTGTTTTCGAATTTTCGAAAATATATGTACGTTATCCGACGCTTTTTCGGCGAAGGAAAACATCGTGAGGATTCCAGCGCACGCGTGCGGAGAGATTCGAAGGTTGTGCGTGAAGTCGTTCAATCCGCACTGGGCCCGCGTGGACGACTAAGGCCTAATCATCTATACGGGTAGGCTCGTGCCCCTCGGTGAGGACGTTTAATGAGCTGATGATGATGAAATATGTTTTATTTTATTTTATTCATATCCTTGTCAGGAGTTGAATCGAGAACTACAGCGCTCTATGAAGCGGTGCGAGCAGCTTGAAGCGAAATTGCCACCGCCGGATTCCACCTCAACGAGAGCTGGTAACGTCTTATTGTTCTTGGAGTCTTGACCAATCAATTGCATATGTATTGCAATAAATACTTGTGGCGTGCTTGTGATAAAATGTAATGAAGTATCGAAATCTGTCGATTTAGACCTATTTTATACTAGTGTGGTTGCGGCGAGGAAAGCATTAAGCGGGCAATATATATATATATATATCCATGTGTGTGTATATATAATAATTTACTAGGTGGTAGACTTAATACTGAGTCTTCTAGGTAGGTACCACCGCAGGGCCAGATACCGTGAGAAATAGTATTGCTTTGCACTTCTGTGTTTCGGGATAAGGGCACTGTAGCTAGTAAAATTACCGGGTATTAGAGACTAACGTCTGTCGTCTCGGGTCACGGGCGCTGTGCGGCATTGATGGAGAATAATAATTGTATGTCAGTTGTTGGTCACTATCAATACCGCTCTGCCATTAACAGGCGTATCACTTACCGTCAGGTGAGCGTCTTGACCGTCCTGTGACATTTGGTTAAATAAAAAATCTTGGCGGTTGGAGAAAGCTGTTCTTAGAAATAAATATTGTGAATAAATGTCCAACCATATCAACACGCCATGTAGCCCTAATTCAACCCTTCGAACGCCAGCATTCCAGACAGACAATAAACAAATCTAGCATATCTATTGTTTCTGATGCCTTTAGGTGTAAACTAGAAACCGAGAATGATAGTAGTTTCGTAGAAATTTGAAGTTTCCAAATGTTTAAGCCATAATCCTCACCAAATCACCTTTATTAAGAACCTCTTGAGGATTATTTTTAGAATTTGGCATATCGTTGCGACTATTTTTTGGAACCTAAACCAATTCGATAGGCTTTAACGTTTGAGTGCACCAGAGGTGAGGATTACAGCTTGATGTTCAAGCCATATTCCTCACCAACCTATAGCTATAGCTCCGAAACTAAAGTGATACAATTTCCTTTACTCGTGCGATTATTTCAAGACTATTTTTTAGCGTTGTCAAAATTCGTTTTCATTGAGATTTCAAATAAAAGGAATACAGCTTGAAGCACACTAAAACGCTCCTCTATCGTGCACTGTTTAAGGCTTGAGAGTATATTTTGTTGAATATTTGTTTTCTATACAATAAAGTTTATTTTTGTCTGGCAGGATCCGTAAGTTCGTTAAGCAGTGCCGAGGGAGGGCCCACACAGTCTTCCGACAGTGATGCCTTGCCGCAGATACAGGTAATAATATGAAATATGTATTTAGTAGGTGGTAGACTCGGTACTGAGTTGTCTAGGTAGGTGCATTGCAGTGCTAGTCATCGCCCTAAATATAATAAATATCCACTGACTTTCTCACAGCGCCATCTAGCCCCAACTTTGGTACTAGGGTACTAAACAACGGATAAATATTTGTTTGTATATTTTTTTGTAAATACATACATATTATACATAGAAAACACCCAGACCATTACAAACAGACATGTTCATGCACACAAATGTTTGTACTGTCCGAGGATCAAACCCAGCCGACGTTTCAACCACAACCGCCGCCTAACCGCTACCGACCAAATGGGTCGTCAAAGCGTTTCTTAGTGCGTTCCCGTTATTATGAAATCGATATAATGATCATTATCCGTTTTTCAGATAAAACACCCAAGTCTATTTGAAAAGCTCTTCCCGAAGGTTAGATGTTACGCAGTACCGTTAAACGTAATGCTAGCTTAGCGTAGATTCACTACATAGTATAAAACAAAAGTGTTTTGTCCCCATGTCCCTATGTACGCTTAAATCTTTAAGACGCAACGGATTTTGATGCGGTTAGGTTAAAGGTTAGGTTTAAGGTTTATATATGTAATAAGTCATCCATTAAATAGTGGGGAAATACAGTTACTTTTGAGGTTTCTAATGTGATGTTGTAAATAATTTCATTTCGCCGCTTATACATTGCAAACGCAGGCTGAACCCTGCAAGTTTTATCAAAATAATGTACTCAGTATTGTATACATTTAGTCGGGGAGGTAGCGTTGCATTTGACATAACCATTTCTGGTCGATTGATTCATGTCATAACGTACTTTTCATGGGTAGTCATTGAGTAAATCGAACGTCAGCAGCTCCAGTAAGAATGGCAAATTTTCGGACGAACAGAAATAATTTTTGTTTTATTTTTTTACACACTTGAAACTCTCTCCCCACTCGCCCCACCCTGAGCGCGCCTGCTGACGCTCAATTCAATTGATGTCCTCATCTAAACTATCAATTGCACTTAAAATCAATCGGCCGTAAATCACCATCAAAAATGCAACGCTACCGCTATAGTCCGGGACTAATTAGAAAGGTCCGCAGAAAACTCGATGGTATATGTTTATCTCTTACTACAACATAATGGCTAATTTTCTGATTGATTTGTTGATTTTTCATAGATATATATTGCCCTTTACAGCGTATGATTTAAATGAATATTTGCGGAGATATGACAGATTTAAAATTGCGGTACGCAGCGTTTGCGGCGGTACCGGCCGACCGGGCAGGCGGGGGCGTGCCTATTACGAATATCACCATGGCACCCGTGCGAAGCAGGGGCGGGTCGCTAGTTTATAATAATTCCAATTCTGGTCTCTTCCCATTTTCCCCCCGAAATTTTATTCATCTATTATTTATGCACACATAAACATAGTAAATCAAGATTAACAATTGAAATAAAAGTACAAAGGTACTGCTTATTCCAAATGGAATCTCTTCCAGCAGTCCTAAAAAAGGAAAATATATAACTGAAACAGGCAGATTAAGTGCGCATCCATGTATAAGCAAACTACGATATAAATACGATATTTAATTTATTGTTCCGTTTACTTTACTATGGACAATAATGAAATTAACTTGAGTATTTACAGCAATGATTAAAACAAAGTATGGTAAGATAGAAATAGTTTTATTAGAATAAAAACCGTTTTCTATTTAGATAGTGTAGCGATTCTTACACTCATTAAGTAACTAATAGTTGTAAATAGTAATATTGAACATTATTAGTAGTTACTAGCTGACCCGACAGACTACGTCCTGTCAGAAAAAATTGTAATGTGGCAGTGTTTTGTTCCTTTTTTATCAAAAAAACAAAAAAATATCCTGAACAGAACCGTCACCCTGGTAATAATTCGGTGTGAATTAAAAATAATTAAATAAAACACTATAAGCATTTAAAAGTAAGTAATTTTAATGAACTTTATATAATAATAGCAATAAAGCTCAAATTGATTCTACGTTTTAGTTAGAAAACGTTTGTATGTGAAAAAGAAAAGGGCTGTGTTAAGGGTTTTCCCAGCAATTATTCGTTTTTTCTCGCCGTAAGAACCATCCTTGGACTTCAACGAACATTTAAAAAAAAGAATTGGCCAAATTGGTCCAGGCGTTGTTGAGTTATGCGTTTACCAACACATTTTGCGATTCATTTTTATATTATAGATTTATTGATTCTTTTCAATAAATAAACTTATCATCTTATAATAAATGTATATTTTTACAATAATTAAATTGTTATATATAAAAAATTAAGGTAAAAAACCTTTTTAGAAACAAGATTTTATTTAAATGCGCTAAAAAGATAAAAATAAACTTTTGTACTAAAATTTTTTACTGTTAACCAATAACGTTATTTCAAATTAAACACATTTATCACAATTTATATGTTATAAAAGCTTGCCACGAGAATTATGTACCCCGTATTTACTTTCTTAGTTTAAAAAATTTAATAGGCAGCAAGTAAATACGAGTACTTCAATCTCGCGACACGCTTTTGTAACATACTAGCTTTTGCGTGCGACTTCGTCCGCGTGGAATAGTTACTTTGTCCGAACGCTCTCTTTAACCCGCTACTTCGTTTATATAGGTGACTTAAAATTGCTTTATCTCATAAGATATTCATTTAAGTTGAATGATGTGAAGAGCAATTTTGTTTAAAATGAATTACTTGTGATAATAAAAGTATTTGTTATTTTCATATTTATGAAAACACGTTCGCAAATGATGCATGATTTTAGTTTTTTTTTAGCAAAATTATGTTATAGGGAGCTAACTTTAAAAGATAGACATAAGCTGTCGCGGACTTTTTTGTAGACCTTTAAAAGGGGAACAATACTCTCACATGACTTTTGCGAAACATTAACCGTTTCCGCAGCGTGAGAGCGTCGGTGGCTCAATGGTGTGGACTGTCGCCTTCCTACCGGGAGGGCTGAGGTTCAAATCCTGCCACGTACCAATGTGTTTTCGAATTTTCGAAATTATACGTACGTTATCCGACGCTTTTACGGTGAAGGAAAAACATCGTGAGGAAACCTTCATGCACGCCTGCGAAGTGATTCAAAGGTTGTGTGTGAAGTCGTCCAATACGCACTGGGCCCGCGTGGACGACTAAGGCCTAAGCACCCGTATAGGGTATACGGGTAGGCTCGTGCCCCTCGGTGGGGACGTTTAATGAGCTGATGATGATGAACCGTTTCCAACCAAACTCTTCAGATTTATAACATTAGTATAGATAAATTGTGACTTTTGACGCGGGTAATACCGGTAGGAGTAGCTAGTAAATGAATGTATTTCACAATACAGGCGCGCGAACCCGATAGGCAAGCGCTGATCGAGCGTATAGTGTCGCTGCAAAAGGCAGTCGGCGCGTCGGTTGGAGCGCTGCGAGTTCCTGGAGGAGCACGCGCGCCAGCTGACGCAGGAGCTGCGGGCCAAGGCCGCCTTGCTGCGGGCGCTGGTGCCCAGCCTGCCCACACACGCGCTCGCCGACGCCGCCGCCGACACACACAAGGTGCCATTGTATGCTATTCTATAGTATATCCTTCATTATTCTATAGGTTATTTACAGCGCGAAAGACCGATCGGCTAATTCCGGCCGTTTACAGCGTGAAATAGTGAGAGAAAGAGAGATAGAAAGTGTTATATCTGCGGCACGAAATACAAAGTCTGGTGACTACTAATAACACAATGGTAGGTCGACTAATAAGGTATGATTCTTTATTATTCGATAGGTCATTTGGAGCTTTAAAGAGGTTTTTCTGTCATAAGAAATTCTGAATTTTACAGGCACTAATTATGGTGAGTTTTTTGCTGGAGAGATATTTAAGGTCTTGGTTCCTTAGATTTTGTTTTCGAGCGACCCAGGGTTTGGTTATCAAGCGACCCAGGGTTTTGTTTACGAGCGACCTTGCTTTTAAGCGACCTAGTGTCTTGCTTTCGAGGGACCTAGTGTCTTGCTTTCGAGCGACCTAGTGTCTTGCTTTCGAGCGACCTAGTGTCTTGCTTTTGAGCGACCTAGTGTCTTGCTTACAACCTACCTAGTGTCTTGCTTTCGAGCGACCTAGTGTCTTGCTTTCGAGCGACCTAGTGTCTTGCTAAAGAAAGATTTGAGGTGTTGCTAAAGAGTGCCCTAAGATCGTGCTAGAAAGATACTATAGGCAAGCGCTGATCGAGCGTATAGTGTCGCTGCAAAGGCAGTCGGCGCGTCGGTTGGAGCGCTGCGAGTTCCTGGAGGAGCACGCGCGCCAGCTGACGCAGGAGCTGCGGGCCAAGGCCGCCTTGCTGCGGGCGCTGGTGCCCAGCCTGCCCACACACGCGCTCGCCGACGCCGCCGCCGACACACACAAGGTGCCATTGTATGCTATTCTATAGTATATCCTTCATTATTCTATAGGTTATTTACAGCGCGAAAGACCGATCGGCTACTTCCGGCCGTTTACAGCGTGAAATAGTGAGAGAAAGATAGAAAGTGTTATATCTGCGGCACGAAATACAAAGTCTGGTGACTACTTATAACACAATGGTAGGTCGACTAATAAGGTATGATTCTTTATTATTCGATAGGTCATTTGGAGCTTTAAAGAGGTTTTTCTGTCATAAGAAATTCTGAATTTTACAGGCACTAATTATGGTGAGTTTTTTGCTGGAGAGATATTTAAGGTCTTGGTTGCTTAGATTTTGTTTTCGAGCGATCCAGGGTTTTGTTATCGAGCGACCCAGGGTTTTGTTTACGAGCGACCTTGCTTTTGAGCGACCTAGTGTCTTGCTTTCGAGGGACCTAGTGTCTTGCTTTCGAGGGACCTAGTGTCTTGCTTTCGAGGGACCTAGTGTCTTGCTTTCGAGCGACCTAGTGTCTTGCTTTCGAGCGACCTAGTGTCTTGCTTACAACCTACCTAGTGTCTTGCTAAAGAAAGATCTGAGGTGTTGCTAAAGAGTGCCCTAAGATCGTGCTAGAAAGATACTATAGGCAAGCTCTGATCGAGCGTATAGTGTCGCTGCAAAGGCAGTCGGCGCGTCGGTTGGAGCGCTGCGAGTTCCTGGAGGAGCACGCGCGCCAGCTGACGCAGGAGCTGCGGGCCAAGGCCGCCTTGCTGCGGGCGCTGGTGCCCAGCCTGCCCACACACGCGCTCGCCGACGCCGCCGCCGACACACACAAGGTGCCATTGTATGCTATTCTCTTGTATTTTCTTAATTATTCTATAGGTTATTTACAGCGCGAAAGACCGATCGGCTAATTCCGGCCGTTTACAGCGTGAAATAGTGAGAGAAAGAGAGATAGAAAGTGTTATATCTGCGGCACGAAATACAAAGTCTGGTGACTAATAAGGTATGATTCTTTATTATTCGATAGGTCATTTGGAGCTTTAAAGAGGGTTTTCTGTCATAAGAAATTCTGAATTTGATCGGCACTAATTATGGTGAGTTCTTTGCTAGAGAGATATTTAAGATCTTTCTTCCTAAGGTTTTGTTTTCGAGCGACCTAGTGTCTTGCTTTCTTTATAATTAGCGTTTAATATAATACACACCACGACACACAAAGTCACACGCTGATGCTTACAGAGAAACGAATAAGATATGATTTACAGTATTCCATCAGCTAACTAAATTATTCGATAGGTTACTTACAGTGTGAAATAGTGAGATCACTAATTCAAGCCTCTTACGGCGTGAAATAGTGACAAAAGAGAGATAGAAAGTGTTATAACTGCCGCATAAAGTCTGGTTACTCACCATAACTGACCCACTCACTCGCTGATGCCGTCAGGGATACTCATAAGGTACCGTTACACATTGTTCTTAGGTTGATAAAAAGGGAAAGATTAGAACGTTATATCTTCAAAGTCATTAAGACACTAATAAGGTGAGTTATTGCTACTATTAGCGTTAAATATAACACACGCGCGAAATAAAAAGTCACAACGCTGATGCTTGCAGAGAAACCAATAAGATATGATTCTACAGTAATAATCATCAGCTAACTAAATTATTCGATAGGTTACTTACAGCGTAAAATAGTGAAATTACTAATTTAAGCCTTTTACGACGTGAAATAGTGAGAGGAAGAGATATTGATAGTGATATATCTGCCGCACGAAATACGAACTCTGGTAACTACTGATATGACATTGGTAGGTCGATCACAGCGCTGATGCTTCCAGAAACACAAATCAGGTATGTTTCTTTATTATTCGATAGGTTATTTGGGGCTTTAAAGAGAGAGAAAACATCATTCTGTCATTCGAAATTCTGAATTAGGTACTAATAACATAAGTTTTCTGCTAGTATAAACAATTAAAATAACACACATATAAATAGTAATTATAATTGAATATGAGAGCAATAAACTATTTTTCAATATTTTATTATGATGAAGTAAATATGTAATGTTTTTAAGCAAATTGTGAAATGGTTGCTTTTTAATCATGTTAAAAAAATAACGTTTCTGTTATTTCACACGCTGCTTGGAAAGAAGGCGAAACTGCTAACAAAGGTAATTTAGAAAATATGGTTCTTTTTTTTTCAATTTTATTTATCGACAACCCATTTGTTGTAATGGTTGAGACGACCTTTAGTAGGTACTATGGTTTCTCAGACTATATTCAAAAAAATTTCATGTATCTGATCCATAGAACTTTTATACGGCCGGCTCTCCGGATGGATATTTCCAACGGAAACGTAATTCTAAGCTTTGTGTATTACAGAAAGAGATAGCGAAACTAGGGGGCGGAGTTATGGCGGCGCTATGGGGAGGCGACCCCAACGGCATGACCCTGGAGTTATCGTTGGAGATGAACAAACGACTGCAAGCTTTACTCGAGGATACTTTACTGAAAAATATCACTTTAAAGGTATGGTACAGACTTAATTAAACAATAATCTATATGCTAAATCTTACTCAAAATGTGTCCGCAGCAAAATTCTGCCGATCGCGTCAGTTGGGTAGAGTTTTCATTCATAATTATGTTGCTCGCTACATGTCATGACATAGTAATATGCTTGTGCTTTTGTTACGCGTTAAGGTCAAAATTTTAATGAATAATTTTATGTCATAAATATAACATGTGTCAACGTATGTGTCAAGCGGCTCAGACATTTTTTGGTTGATATTTCTTCGTGATAGTGACTACAGAGTTCTTTAAAACTTTTTGAACACTAACCTTTAGGCGTCAGGAACATATTTCTTTAATGTCATAAATTACTTTTATAAAAAATATGGCATGAAAAATAAAAATATAACACTATAAATTTATCTCTATCTTCAACCTATCGCAGTCCACTGCTGGACATAGGTCTCCCCCATTTTGCGCCAAATATCCCGGTCCTCCGCTTTTCTCATCCAGCTTCCACCAGCGACCTTACGCAAGTCTTCGGTCCATCGGGCCGGAGGGCGTCCTACGCTACGCTTGCCAAGACGCGGTCTCCACTTCAGAATTTCTCTCCACGCAAACTATTTCAAAAATAGTTTTCAATTGTGTTCACTTTAAATTATATTTTAAAAATTGATCAGTTTCGCAGTTTATTAAGGTATTACGAAGTTTTATATAATATTAAATATATGTACATAGATTTTATGTTGGTTGTTTTCAGCAAAACATGGACACATTGGGAGCGGAAATTTCAAGGTTAAAAGGACAGAAAAACCCACCGGAGACCAAGTAATCAGCGAAACATTTCAACTGTTGTTATTATCTGCAAGTATCTGTTCGTTGTTACAGAGTGATTAGATTTTATTTCCAAGACCAATTCTTTGTATAGAACGAAAACTCAGGGCAATGTTGTAAAGTTTGGTCAGTACTATGTTAAAAGGTCACTAGATAAGAGCCATTCGTTTTTAACTAGAAGAACTATCGCCGTCTACAGCTCGGCATACTGATATAAGATACATACAGACAGACATTGACGACCCATATGGTGTAATGGTTGTGACGTCGACTACTACACCAAGGGTTCCGGGTTCGATCCCCGGGCAGTACAAACATTTGTGTGCATGAACGTGTCTGTTTGTAATGGTCTGGGTGTTTCTACGTATATGTATGTATTTACAAAAAAAATATGTAAGTACATTTATTTATCCGTTGTTCCATTTATCCGTTATTTATCTATTACTCAAGTCGATTTAGAAGAGGGGTAGAGAGCGAATATTATTTTTAAAGGTGCTTTTTTTTTAGGTTTGGTCATTAAAATATTGCATTTTGTTATTTATGGTTGATTGAAAAACTAGTAATTATTATTTCACGTTACAAATTAATGGTACTTCAAATATCATTACGTATTAAAACAAAAACGATCTGATTATGCGATAAAAACATTCCAAAATCATTGTTATAGGATAGGTGTTTTGATCAAATGATTGTATCATTTAAAAACAATTTATTTTTCATATTATTTTAGATTTAAAACTAAAATTGGAATAATACAGTATTTGCAATAAAATGGGACGAATATAAAAATATAAATGAAGGCGCTAAAACATTATAAACTATGAAACATTTGGCTGAACGCAACAGTTGAACTTATGAACGCTTCGAGATTTTTTTATGTTACCAAGTATACAGGACGGCTAAGATACTCACTTGATGATAAGTGATACGCCTGACCATGACAGAGCGACATGATGCACAGCAACTGATAGACAGTTATTATCCTCCATCAATGCCGCACTGCGCCCGACACCCGAGACAACAGATGAGGTATCTTATACCCGTTAATTTTAATAGCTACAGTACCCTCATTCCGAAACACAAGTGCACAGCACTCTTGTTTCACGGGACGATATCCGGCACTGCGGTGGTACCTACCTAGACGACTCAGTATTGAGTCTACAATCAATACTGAGTCGTCACAATCGTCGTACAATACAAATATACCTTTTACAGTGTCACAAAAATACCCATCACATGGCACAGTCACAAACGGAAGGCTGTCAAATAAATCGATCACTACCCCATATCCATTCTGTGGGAAGGCCTATGCTCTGCAGAGAGTCTTTATAGGCTGACTGCGATACTGAGTCGTCTAGGTAGGCACCACCGCAGTGCCAGACATCGTCCCGTGAAATTTCAAATATCGGCAGGCCATTTGAGTTGACAATTCATTTTAATCTTGCTTATTTCCGACGTTATTTCGTAAAGTTATTGTGGTTTCAAATCAAACCGCCTGAGAGTTAAAAAATAGGCACGGCACGAGAGTTAAAAAAAATGAGCTCGGCACGAGAGTTTAACAAAATGGGCTCAGCACTGAATGGGTTAATTATGTCCCTCAAGATTTTTTGTTGTCCAATTTTTTTTACGCACACACAACCAAAGTAAAATAACAAACAGAACGAAACAAAATTGCAAAGGTGCTGGTTATTACAAATAAAATTTATTTTAGCAATCCTTAAAATTAATTTGTATGCCCGAGACAGGCAAGCTGAAAACATATATGATACATACTTGTATTCTTAGTTACTCCATTTTACACTAGCTATCTATTTGCCAGTGAATTTAAGTTTTTAGTTTAATCAAAAACACTCAAATTTATTTGTTTGTTTAGATTGTGTGAAATATCAAGATAGTGCATGAGATTTATTTACGATGTTTTATGTATATATAATGATAATGTTCGGCGGTTTGGCAGAATGAAGGCATGTCAATACTTAAAAATGATAGTATTATGTCTGTGAATATGTGACGGATATCGAATGATGAATGTATTAACTAAATGTACACCTAATCATAGTTTTATAATGTTAAAAGTATGTATAAAAAATATATCGGTTACTAATGTAAGGTATTTGATCAACACTTATTATGTTATGTATCTTAGATAAAAAAAACTATACTAGATGCACAGTCCCACCAGGGTTGCCAACCCCGAAACGAAATTCCTCGTACTTATGCAGCTAAAACCTCGTACTTTAGCTTTCGAACATCGTACATCTAAAAAAAATCTTTCATCATTATAAATAATCAATAAAATAAACATTTTCTAGGTTCTA
Organism: Leucinodes orbonalis; assembly: GCA_019425675.1. Classification (NCBI taxonomy): domain Eukaryota; kingdom Metazoa; phylum Arthropoda; class Insecta; order Lepidoptera; family Crambidae; genus Leucinodes; species Leucinodes orbonalis. Next base: position 11,625 of record PQWD01006292.1, read on the forward strand.
ACTAAAAAAAAACATCACTTTGTGATATAGACGACGAATGCAGAGAACAAAATGTTTTATTTTTATTAAAACAAACAAAGTTGAAAAAGCTACCACAGTCTGCAGACAATAATCGCCTAAATGCGACTAATGGACTTTTTTGTGTAAAAGTTCAAGTTCTGATAGATGTCACTACTTTTTCATATGTAGCATGGTCATATTACAAAATCTCGTACAAGTATGTACGAGGTTGTTGAGTGTCCTCGTACACCTCGTACGGAAGACCACAAATCTCGGTACTTGTACGAGGAACCTCGTACGTTTGGCAACCCTGAATCTCACTCAAAGTTTCCGCGGCAAAAGTCTGCCAATCATGTCAGTTGGACAGAATTTTCACTCATATTCACGCCGCTCGCTTCATGTCATATTGACAGTGTAGTATGCTCGTGCTTTTGATTTTGTGCCCTTTTAATGACGCGTTATGGTCTAAATTTTAATGAATAGTGTCAAGCGGTTCGGACAGTTTTTAGTTGATATTTCTTCGTCATTGTGCATCTAGTTAGTTTAATGTTTATCTAAGGTTGTGTATTCTATGTTTTAGTGTTTATTGTACGGACTAGCACGCCCACATATTTGACATAGTGCGTTTGTATAGTTCAAGAGTTGACTGGCATATGAACTGAGCTCCTTTTTTGTAACAATGAAATGTAAACAATTATTTTTATCGTATCTCTTAGTATTTTATAAGTATTTATTTGTGATTTAAATATCAATCCCTTTTGCTAACATGGGATTGGCATTAACAAATCTCCATGAAACCCATATTATTATTAACATTTCTATGAAAGTAAAGAAATAATTCTACCTTATTCCGACCTTAATAAATTAATTATTAAATTGATTTTACTAGGTAATTATTATTAATTTAACAAGGGGTTGCTAACTAAAATTTAATTATCTTTAAATTTTAGTTAGCAACCCCAGTTATATGAGAATGATTTGATATTTTAAGTATCAAGACGTGTATAATGTTAAGGGAATATTGAATACAGTGCTCATTGTATGTATAAATTATTTATTATGCAAATATGATCTCTATCCTGTGGTGCCGTAGATATGTTTTGGGCTGTGGGCGTGTGAAGCCTGTTGAGAGACTATCGTATTGTTGTCAAGTGCTAATTCTACCGGCGATCCGGATATGTTATGTGAAATATATTTTGAGCAATCAAATTGAGTATTATTTACTAATCACTACATAGTAAAAAACAAAGTCACTTTTTCTGTCCCTATATATGTATGCTAAATCTTTAAAATTACGTAACGGATTTTAATGCGTTTTTTAATTGATAGTGTTTGAAGAGGAAGGTTTATGTTATACGACGCTCGGGGCCGGTATTTAATGGGTGCTATTATTAGCACCCACTACCGGCCGGGGCGTCGAGAGCATGCCTATTATCAGCATTGCACCCGTGCGAAACCGGGGCGGGTCGCTCTATTTATACTAATATTATAAAGACGAAAACATCGTGTGTATGTTTGTTATTTGTAAAACTAATTTTGTTCATAATGTACCTTAAGAAAGTGTCCTCAAAAATGCAGCGCCCTTATTACAGGGTCTTAAATGTTTGGTCCACTAACACACTGTACCTACTATTATAGATCAATAAAGAGTTGAGTAAATATGTACGTAAGCTATATTATTAAAAAAATTCATGTAGTTAGTTGATTAACACATAGGCAAGTTTTGCTGCGTTAAAATCTATTTTACCGCGAGTAACCTCGCGGGGCATAGCTTGTATTGATATAAGTAAGCAATCTTCGTCCAAGGTGTAGTGATTTGAGATTTTACCGCCGTCTCTTAAAACAGTAGGTATTCCTATAATGACACAGCGTTCTTATATAGTTGCCATCAGATATATATTATCAGACAAGGTGATCAAATACATATGAACAGTTTAAAATGTCAATAAGTTCTATAGAGTAAAAGTTACCATTAATATCTAAACAACAATCGCTTCATTAATATTACAGCAAGTGCTTGTCAATGACATCTATAGACACTTTCAATAATATCTGAATATCCAAATTGGAGCGTCGGTGGCTCAATGGTGTGGACTGTCGTCTTCCTACCGGGAGGTTCAAATCCCGACACGTACCAATATGTTTTCGAATTTTCGAAAATATATGTACGTTATCCGACGCTCTTACGTAGGGTGTTCAACAAGACGTGTCTGCAAACGCTATACGTAAGCCGTAATTTTTGGTGTTCATCAGTAAGTGTCGTCAATAACAAGTGTAAACACGTTTGTTTTACCTTGTTAAAGTTTCTATTTTAGTTAAAGGAATTTTCGAAAAAAGTCGTGATGACGTCGTGGAGTAAACGAGACTATCGTGTAATTATCTGTTATAATTTCAAGCGCGGTTTAACTAAACAAGAATGTTTTGATGAGATGTGTTCTGTTTTTGGTCATGAAGCTCCATCTATAAGAACCGTGGAACGATGGTATTTACAGTTCTAGCGTGGAGATTTTGAGCTAGATGACGACCCGCGACCAGGCAGACCTGCGGAAATTCAAGTGCCGGAAAATATAGCTCGTGTGGAAAAAGCTATAAGAGAAGACGCGAAATCACATATCGTCAACGCAATCTATGCTGAAACGATTTGTCAATGGCCAATCAAAAAATGTGAATTCAGTTATCACTGGTGACGAAACGTGGATTTACTACTACGATGTGCCAACTAAATCACAAAGCAGATATGGGTCTTCGAAGACGAAGAGCAACCAATTTAAGTGCGAAAATCTAAATCAGTAAAGAAAAGAATGATGGCCGTTTTTTTAACAAACAAGGCTTAATAAAATCAGTAATGCTAAGTGGCAGAAGACCGTTATAGTCAATGGTACACTGAGATTTGCCTGCCAGTGTTCGAAGAACTCCAAAATCGACGACCGAATTCGGGACTCCGCTCATGGTTCCTACATTACGATAATGCTCATAGAGCTGGCGCTACTTCGCAATTTCTGAGAGTATCTGGTATAAAAGTACTTGACCACCCTTCCTATAGTCCCGATCTTGCACCCTGCGACTTCGGTTTATTTCCATTCATGAAAAACCGCATGAAAGGGCGAAAGTTTTCTACTGAAGAAGTTTTGGTTCGAGCTTTTCATGAAGAATTAGATTTAATTCATAAGGTTGTGTGTGAAGTCGTCCAATCCGCACATGGCCCGCGTGGACGACTAAGGCCTAATCACCCTATACGGGTAGGATCGTGCCCCTCGGTGGGACGTTTAATGAGCTGATGATGATGATGATCCACATTGGGCTTTTGCCATAAAGGTATTAATAAAACAATTCAATAAAAAATAACAGTTATATTTATTATAAAACATTAACAATATTTAATACTATCTTCCTTTCAACACCATCATTGGTTTCTTTATATCGAACGCTTTGATCAGCTCCTGAAAAATAAACAGATAAATGTTCACATTTCCATTTAGTAAAAATAAGCCGTAGCCTGAGACATGGCAACTAACTACGGAATTCATAAATATAACCTATTAACCGCTGGGATACCAGACGCAATAAATAATTTCATAGACTTATGGCGCTTACTTAGGACGGCGTGTATATATTATTTCTTCTACATACTTTAAAAAAAACATAATCATCAGCCCATTATACGTCCCCACCGAAAGGCACGAGCCTTCCCGTAAAGTGTATAGGCCTTAGTCATCCACGCGGGCCCAGTGCGGGTTGATGCATAATGAATATAATTTGAAATAAACTTCTGACGCACTATTTGGATGAGAAAAGGGGAGGACCGGGATATCTTGCGCTAAAAGGGCGAGACCTATGTCCAGCAGTGGACTGCAATAGGTTGAATAGGACACTTATTCAGCTGAAGTGGATGGAAATAAATGTCCACTGACATTCACACAGCGCCACTTCATCCCAAACTAAGCTAATTGTATATGTCGCAGCCATCTGGTTAAAATAGCCATCCAATTGGGTGCCTAAGCCGTTCGTAAGTAAACATCGTGAGGCAACCTTCATGCACACCTGCGAAGAGATTCGAAGGTTGTGTGTGAAGTCGTCCAATCCGCACTTGGCCCGCGTGGACGACTAAGGCCTAATCACCCTATACGGGTAGGCTCATGCCCCTCGGTGGGGACGTTTAATGAGCTGATGATATATTTTTTTTTAATCTATTTATTTTTATCTTTGTTATGACGATAATTTTGTTTGACTTTGGCGTGTTGGTCGTATATGTAAGCCGGCTATGTTGGTTTGAATAAATAAATATCGACGTATACCTGCCACCTCTGCATATCGATGGAGACGATAAACTGGTTCTCTTCGGAGATGTCGCGACCCTCGGAAGCTGCGTCGTGGGCCGTACCACCGGCAAACCGCTTTTCTCATCTGCAGTGAGAGAAATATGGTAAGTTAAATCAAAATCATTTATTGTATTTGTTATAGGTTTAAAATAAGTAGTCGTTATAATAATTTATTTATTTATTAAGGACAACCAACAAAACAATCACTGAATATACAAGTTTGGTTACATAAATCTAAATTTAGTGCTAAAGTGATGTCTTAATTATAGGCTGCCACGACATGCATAAGAAAAAGTCTAAAATTGAAATTAAATTTTAAACACATGCTGCATCTGTGGCAGCTGCAGAAGCCCTACGATTATTAGTCTTGGGATCAAGAAATTTCCACTAATGCAGCCAAAGCAGCAGTAGTATTAACAATAATACTTAATATTAGTATGCCACAGTAATCATAAATAACAAATATCCACTGACATTCACACACAGCGCCATCTAGCCCCAAGTTAAGTGTGAAGCCTGTATTATGGGTACTAAACATGGGATAAATATATACATTTTTTTCATCATGCAAACAAATGTTTGTACTGCCGGAGATCAAACCCGAAACCCTTGGTGTTGCAGTCATGGATTTGGAATAAGCGTGCTACGCTTACAAGATACATGAAGTGTGGGAGTGAGAGGTCCTTAATAAAGTCTAAACGCCCGAGAAAAAGAGACAGCGAATAAAGTACTATATGTTATTATTTTCGCGAGTAAGAGTGTGTTTTAAGTGTCCGCCGCAAACGTTACGTACCGGAATTTTTAAATCTGTAATATCTTCGAAAATATTCATTTAAATCATATGCTGTAAAGGGCCCTATATATCTATATTAAATCAACAATGTGTTCAGTGTATTTAATTGGTTAAGGATTAATGCTATATTGGTTCGAAAAAAAATCGCTTCGAAAATTTGCCATTATGTGTTACAGAAAGTAAATAACAAAAAAATGTTATTGTGGGATATCCATAAGAGATAAACTATAGCATCGCGGAGTTTTCTGTAGACCTTTTTAATTTTAACAGTATTCAGTACATTTTTTTGATGAATCTTGTAGGATTCAGCCTGCGTTTGCAATGTAGGAGCGGAAATAAAAATTTACGACATCACTTAGAAACCTCAAAAATAACAGTATTTCTCCACTATTTCATGGATATATATACATATAAACCTTCCTCTTGAATCACTCTATTTGAAAAAATGGCCAAGCGCGATTCGGAATCGCCTGTGGAGGGTTCCGCAGCATCAAGTAACATAAAATAAAGTAATCTCTATTTACTTAGGCACTTACTACAGCTTTAATATGAAAAATAGTGGTTCATCGTTTATGACGTATAAAAAGAAACTACACACCAGAAACCGTTCAAACTAAATTTCGTTGTTAGATTTTATGGTAATGTACATCATATATATTTTTTTATTTTATCGACCCCATAGAAATTAGAGGGGGGCACAATTTTTTCAACTTTGGAAGTGTCTCGCGCAAACTCACACACATTAAATTAAAAAAAAAATGCTGTTTTCATTGCTCTACACATTGATACCTCACACATGGGGGTTAGATGAAAAAAAATTTTGCGTTTCAGTTCAATGTATGTTCAACCCCAATTTTTTTTCCAAGTTTCTTGTCAAAGCCTAATAGCGGTTCACAGAATACATATACTTACAAAGTTTGAATAGTGCAGTGTTTATAGTTTCGAGAAAAAAGGGGTGAACATACGGATGACAGACAGACAGACAGACTTGACGAATCTATAAGGGTTCCGTTTTTGCCATTTGGCTACGGAACCCTAAAAACGTAAAGATTTAAGCGCACATAGGGACATGGGGAAAAAAGCGACTCTGTTTTATACTATGTAGTGATTTACCTATAGTAAGCACTAGCATGCCGTCCCTGACGAGGAAGGACACGTTGTATATGTTCTCGACGGTGCGACTGAAGCTGTTGGGGTCCAACACCAGATGTAAATAGCTGATGGGAGTGCCGGAGGCGCGGTACGCTTTCGTCACGTGCCGGTGGACTCGACTCACCATCTCCGAGCCCTCCTCTTGTTTCTCCAACCTTTAACAATCGTGATAACACACGGATAAAAAGGCTAAACCGATAAACTAACTATAGTGCGTTTCATCGAATAGTACCTATGCGGTTATGATGGCTCGTCATTGGTATGGTACGATAAGAAGGCCAGTCGGTTTGTATTCAGTTTTATATTCACCGCTTTTCAAAGTTTTGGGCATGATGATGCATTCTCAGTCGAAAAAAATTAATAAAAAAATTTAAAACCCCCGACATAAGAACTTAAGTAATTTTTCTTTAAAAAGTAAAAATAATAAAGAAACTTAATGTTAAAGTACCTAAGAATCTATTAATAATTCTAAAAAAACGTCGCGTTGGGACCGCTCTTAAACTAACAATTTAAATACTTTAAATTGTTAGTTTAAAGTATTAAATTATTCCAATTTAAATTGTAGTTTAAAGTATTTAAATTGGAATAATTAGGAGCGGTTGATTTTCATCAAACATGTCTAAGAACACTCGCACATAAGTCACCTTTAATACAAAAAAAAAACTAAATTGAAATCACTGCATGCGTTCGGAGTTACGATGCCACAGACAGACAGACACGTCAACTTATAACACCCTCTTTTTGCGTCGGGGTTCATAAAACTAAACAAAAAAACGTAGGTCCCGTAGGGGCGTCTTATCGTACCAATGACATTGACAGACAAGGTGCCAACATAACGGCATAGGTACTATTCGATGAAACTCACTATAGACGTCCAATCACGAATAACTATCAACCAAAAATGTCCGAGCCGCTTGGCTATATTTATACATAGAATTATTTATTAAAATATTGACCTTAACGCGTCATTAAAAGGGTACAAAATCAAAAGCACGAATATACTAAAATGTAGGGAGCGATGTGATTATGAATGAAAATTCTGCCCAAATGACACGATGGGCAGAGTTTTGCCGCGGACACTTTTTAAATGCGATTGTGCATCAAGTAAGTCTATATTTTATCTTAATAGGAAGGCGAATTTGAAATGATTTTTTCAGCATTTTTAATCAGAAAATCTTTTGATACTCAATCTAGTCCTTTTTAACTTCTCAAAAAGCATTTTTTCTAAAACTGAGAATGCAAAACTGTGTACATAGTTTTATTATGATTCTACACTTACTCAATCTAGCCCTATCTAGCCTTTTTTAACTTCTCAAAAGCCCATTTTTTAAAACTAAAGTGGCAACACTGCGTACATAGTTTTGTCATGATTCTACACTAACCTCTCGACGGACTCGGGCGCCTTGAGCGCGGCCACCTGTTGTCTCTCGACGCGGCGTCGCGGCGCCCTAGGCCTCTGCTCCGGGCCTGTGCCCTCGAACGCGCCGAACAACACGCCTACTGGGGGCACCTCCTTTGGGAACGGAAACTCCCAGAAGTCGGGGTTCTCGTGCTGTAATGGACGTATCTTATATCAATAATATTTTCAATTAAGCGAAATTTAGGCGCATCTGTGAAAATTGTTCATTGGACTTTAATAATAATAGTTCATTTATTTGCTGGATTATGGTGAATAACAAGTGTTGTTTATAAAATAATGCTTCCGACATATTCTACCGAATTTCGATATGCAAATATTCGTAAGTTGTACATGAAAAATATTTTTATGTTAGCAAAAATAAGCTTTTACAATATGCTAGTTAACCTCGTTACTCCGAGTAGTTAACATGTCTATACTGTCAAATTTTATGTTATGTCAAAGTTATGGAATCATAAAATATGTCAAATTTAGCACTCTCATTAATTATTCCAGTCACAACATGAGTACATATTATGAATATGAGGGTTAGATAACAGTTAATAAATAAAAAATAATATGCTCTTGCCTGGGATACTGGGAAACACAGTTCCTCCATACAAACAAGAGTCAAAGGGAAAGTGAGAAAAAGGGATAGAGCTCTATACGATAAGTACCCCCCCCCCATTCCCCCATTTTAGACCAGTTGGGGCTTACAACACAAACATTAGCTAGCCTTTATTACCCTCCACTCCATATTGTCCCTTCTTAAAGAATAATGACTATTGTCGCTTCGTTTTGTTTTAAGACGAACAAACAAACAGACATACACTTTCACCCTAGGAAGCATGGAGCCGAAGCATGCCTCTCTTATCTACTACAGTATGGAGACCACTCACAATATGCTGTGCCAGTTCATGTTTGTCGTACGTGTTTATGTTCCCGCTGATGGCCTCAGAGCACCTGACTGCGAGGTCGCTGGTGCGCGCAACACACGAGAGTCCAAATATCCTTCACCTGTATATGACACACATTATTATTTGTGCAAATTGAAAATTTTTATGACTGTTGCCCTCCTACCGGGAGGGCTCAGGTTTAAATTCAAATGCTGCCACGTACCCAAGCGTTTTCGCATTTTCGAAATTACACGTACGTCATCCGACGCTCTTACGGTGAAGGAAAACGCCGTGAGGAAAACTGCGCACGCCTGCGAAGAGATTCAAAGTAGTCCAACCCGCACTGGGCCCGCGTGGACGACTAAGGCCTAAACACCCGCGTACGGGTAGGCTCGTGCCCTCGGTGGAGAGGTCTAATGAGCTGATGAAAATTGATGAAGTATTTTTTTATTTATCACGTGAACTAGAAGAGCTAAAGAGAACTAAAAGAGTTTCTTGCTGGATTCTTCTCAGTAGACAACAACAGTTCGAACCAGTGGTAGTTTCAAATTAGACATTCATATGTGTTCTCCATTCTAAATTGAATAAATATATTTTCATTTTCAAACATGACGGTCCAGACTAGTGTTGACAGGTGTCCCGATTTATATTTTTATACCAGTTTCATTTTTCTTTATATTTTAAAGATAAAACATACAAGAGAAACAGCCAATGGAAAGAGTTTACCTCCACCCAGTGACAACAGTGACACCAGTAGTGCCACCTCTTGCTTGCCTTTTAGGAAGGAATACAGCCTGTTCTTTTAATAGGGCTCAGGGAGCTGAATCACCAGATTGTCTGAGAAATAGATGATTGTGTTTCATAGGCATGTTAGGCCAACTGTTCTGGCTACAAATTCATGATGAGAATTGTTAACATACCAATCTGCATTGGGCTTGCATGGCAAGTTACCAATCTCGACATTATTATGCTGTGGAGAGGGCCTGCTTCTTTATGATGATACCTCCATATAAATGAACCTAACAATGTGAAATATAACTACAACATATAACAACATACAACTACATTAAATATAAGAGGCACCTGGATGTCTTACGCGCTCTTCAACGCCACCCTGGGCAAGCAAAGACTGCACCTCTCGTACAGCATCTGCTGTCTTCTCCATTCGCTGTACATTGTTATCATTTTCATCCTCTGTAAAACATTAAATGTAACAATAAAAACCAAATTAAGCATTATATTTGTTTTTAATTGAATATTTGAGCTCGTTGGAACGACGACTTGTGAAAGGTCAGATTAAATGTGAGAAAACTTAGGTTTAGCGGTGGACGGCAAAATGTTAAAATAATCGAATCAAAGCACAGGAACATGAATAAGCTAGTATAAATATTAGGTTAAAATGTTTACATAACAATAAATCGTAAACACAAACCGAGAGTGGAAAGATCGTCCAATAAAGCGCGATAGCGAAGTTTCCTATCATGGCTTCCTAAACTGCTTCGGGACATTGTTTGTAATTGTTGAACAATTTACTAATATTATCAAACTGAACTGTTTAAGAGCTTATTAATATAAAATAGGCTTAAATCGAGAATATAAACGAATTTAATAAAAATATTTTAGGGGTACTTTTAAAGTGATAGTAAACAAGTAAACCTAAGTAAACAATTGAAAATCACAAATGACAGTTGACACCATTGACAGTATACTTTTTCTTCACAGCTACAAAAAAGAAGAGGAGATTTACTTTGTTCCTATGACTCATTATTGTACACATTTTCATTTACAATAATAATTGTATTTAATTTTTGTTGTAAAATTACAATGAATATGATAAAGTATTTTCACCTATTCTAATATACTTTCTTTATAAAAACGGCAAAACATGTTTAGTCTATAGTAGCTTCGCTTTCTGGTGTTGCCCCACGCACAATACATTCCTTTATTTATTGGAGGTACATTTTTTAAGCACCTCGTTCATTTTTTCATCTGTAATATTTAAATGAATAAGTTTACTTACCGAACACCAAAAACTTTTTAATAGTGAGTATGAACTTGAAAAAGTAATGCTGAACGGAATTTTTATTCACGCACCTCAATTTGAATTCAAAAAAATCAAAAGAACCACTTTTAAAGGACTGACAACGCATTTCTGGAATCTCTGGTGTTATAAATGTATTTAAACATTGCTATTTCAGTGCATTCAAATAATAAATAATTCTTTCTTTCTTTTATTCTTGACTGTGTCATATATGTACATGAAAATGTACATGTATTTTTGAAAAAGTCCGGCAATCACACTTTTAAAACACTAGGAATAAACTCCAATTTGCTTTCCCAAATTCAGGATTTCATAAGGTCGGGAACTCATTAAGCTATTTAATAAGCTATCACAAAATATAATAAATTTACCATCGCATCGTTATCATTAGGTATCATGTTAAAACAATTTTAATATAATAAATTAAGTTAATAATATTATGATTAAGACGCCATATTTGAATCAACCAACATATAAGACAATTGAACAAGGACTCCAGTAACAACAATGGAATTCGAAACCGTTACTATCGATCTAGCGTACTACATACAAAAAAGTATTTCTAGACAGCGTGTTCGCGACGCCGTCATTCGATTGACCGATTTTCGATACAATGGCTTTTCGTTAGAGCGTACTAGGCCCCATCTTATTACAATTTAATTAAGTTAAAAATAGTATGATTAAGACGTCATATTTGGATCAACAAACACATAAAACAAAATAGAAAAAAATATATAATTGTAATTTGCAATATTAATTATTGTGAAATTGCCCTTATTACACTATACGCGACAAATACGTTTACCATAACGATATTTCGTACTCAATCCTATGTTTTATAGTAAAACTAGGCTTCTTAGAATAAACTTTAGCTCTAAACATAGAATTCAGGAAGTAAATTTGGGAATACATTTATATGGAAATTGCGAATCGGCTACGCTCTTAATAAAACAAATAAACTGGGAAATAAACCGTGATATAATATTATACCAGTATGTGCGTGAAATCGCGTACAGACACGGCGCGCTTCGCGCACGCATACATTCAAACCGAGAGCGGCACGTCAGAGTGGGGAGCGTGAGGTTTATTCGTTACGGAATTTCTGGGTTTGGTCGCCGCGCTCAAGGCCCGCGATAGAAGCTATGCAATAGCTTAAAAAGATTACTATAGTATCGATGATATATATATATATAATATGATAAGAACTCATGGACATGTTGATCACGTCTGTACTGTATTATTATTATTATAGTCTCTATTAGGGGTTCACGATTCATAGACCGGTCCTTTTAAGCTTGCGTGGGTACATGGGTCCAATATGTAGAGACTGTGAGACAAAATAATGAGCTGTGATGTGTACACATTATTATTTGTATAATATGTATGGTTATATAACGATTTTGTAATTTTTATCTTGACCAATATCATAATATGATGAATACAATATTCATAATTTTTAATGTGATTTCCTTTATATAAATTATTTTGGATAGAAATAATTTTACATTCTACAAAACACAATGTTTTTTTGAAAATAATAAAGGTGGTAGCCTCGGAGTAACTAGAAATGGTAGCACTTACTATGAGATGAACTTTGTTTGTAAAAGTTTTTTTTTGGTCAATCTTGAAATATCACTTAACGATCAAAGCATGTTTTCAAACCACTATTAGGTTATCAGTAAGTCCAATACATATAAAGAATGTGACATGTTCATGGATTGTTTGACTCTTTAACAAGTTGAAATTCTTGAACATAATATTTTTGATTTATATTAATCTAGTAATTATATTGGAAACTTTATTTACGTTATATAACATTTTTTTAATATTATAGGTAGGTAGGTCGAGGTGAGTACAATAAAAATCCAGCATTTGGGGAAGTCAGTCGCTGCAGCTGGTATCCCCAATCAAAATTTCCGAGTGCGCGGTATATAGACAATACACTTGATTGTAACGAATTTAGTTGTAAATTAGTAATTAATTTTATATTACGCATTGTACAATGACCTTTAACTATAATAACGAATAATTGAACTTAGATAGATGTGTGAATACCGTGTTTTATTGTTGGAATGACATCAGTGAGGTTATAATTTACGTTTTTGATTAAAATAATAAACTTTTTATAATAAAATGGATTCTCCACCAGCTCAGGAGGTGACTGAGTTGCTAAGGCAATGGGAGGAGCAGCATCAGTCACCAAATTATGATCCAATACCAACATTAACGAGGTACGTTAATTTTCAATGTCATTTACTAAGGCACATTTCCGATGTAAACTAGGCCTCTAGACTTCCGTAAATTGTGCAAAATTTCGCTATACATTGCGTAAATAATTTTAATAATAGATTCACGTGTCGTGAAGCTGTATTCAGTGTAAAAATTATTTCATGTTTTTCACCAAGTCATTAGTCAATCAAACTTATTAAAAACATATTTTTATTGTTTTAATAAAAGTCACTTATTTGAGGGTATTTTTATTTTAAAACTAACAAGCATGAGGTATTGCAAAATATATTGCAATTTATTTTTTGTGTTATTTTCATTTAAGTAATACTAATTTATTAGATTTCAATATTTTCTGTAGTGGTTAAAGTTGCTATGAAATGAAATAATTATTAATAAATTTTACTTAAGAATGTAAGTAAAATTTCATTTAAAGTACCTAATTTATTTGCGTTCTTTAGTAGTTAAAATCTATTTAATTAGGACTTAGAATAAGCCAAGTGCTACAATCAACTGGTATGATAACTCTGCCTTACATAAAACCAATATTTTATGTTAACAACAACTGCTTTGGCAGATGGCCTTTACAGCTTCACCAGCCAAGTGGTGAGCATAGGTAGAATCAAACTTAGATGGCCCACTTGTTTGCACATAAGGGGCTGTCCATAGGAATGTCGACTGCATTAAAAATTTAAATTCAAAGTATCAATAAGATCCATATATTAATGCATTTTTTTAATTTTAAAAAGTGTTANAAACCATTGATACCTCCCAAATTTTCCAGCAGTAGATAAAAAAGTGTCAAAATCTACTTCCTCGATTTCACACTTTTTATTTTCAAATTTTTTATTTCAACCATATTTTTGTTAAATAAAATCAATTATTTTTTCAAATTACTTTTTACGTCTTAGTTCTACGCTTTCTTAAATAGACTGATAAAAAAATGGTAATCTATCTTATAAAGGCTGTTACTGTAGCGATAAAATATTTTTTGTTTACATGTTAAATATAGCTAAGCCTTGTACCGACATGACGCATGTTATATTTTTATATAGACTTAAGATTTCACATGTGGTCGCCATAATTGGGCTTTGGGATTAAACTACTTTTTATTTATTTTATTGTTACAACTTTGTGTTACTTAATTTTATTATTAATATTACCCAAATTAATATTTGATGTAAGAGTAAGTAATCGATTTTAAAATTCGAAAAAACCTTCCTTTTTCGCACAGATTAGATATCTAACTAATGGTAAAAAAAACAGACAATTTCTGTATTCATTCATATTCAGTTCTATAGTCATGGAATAGAAATAGTTATTAGCTGCAGCCTCGCACTGATTTCATATCAAACTATACTATTAAATGCCACACATAAATAGTAATGAAAACATGTTCAAGACTCGGGTCCAAGACTATGAACTCCGAAATATCCAGCACCTACTTCAAGTTTTTTTTTATAAATAATACTTATTTACTTCTAAGAGGTCATTGCTTAATAGTGTGGATGTCTCTTTCGACCGGGAGGCACTGGTTCCAATCCCGCCACGTATTAAAGTATTTTTGAATTTTCCAACGCTCTTAAATATTTCATCGTCAGGAAACCAGCGCACGCCTGCGAAGATATTCAAAAGTTTGCGTGAAGCCGGCAAATCCGCACTGCCATGTGGACGACTATGCCTAATCACACTATACGGTAGGCTCGTGCCCCTCGGTGGAGACGTTTAATGAGCTGATGATGATGATGACTTATGAACTGCATCCATTGTCTAATATCTTAGCATTGCTAGATCGCTGTCGTGGATCTGAACTTCACGGGAGACCGCAAGTGAATTGTGCATTTTTCAGGTTGGTGAGGATATTGCATGCTGATCACCTCATTGTCCGAAAACAAAAGGTGCCTTGAAACGTATGTTACGAAGGGGCTTCGAAAACGACAACTTGTATTGAATATTATTTATTATTTGAAGATATATTCATAACTTATGATGAACTAAGTGACAATAGCCGTGTAGTACTAATTACACAAGTTACCTATATAATGTTTCCTGATAGGCTCCTATAAAATTGAGATTAATTCCTTCCTTCTGATTTTTGGAATGACGTAAGTATGTAAAACGTAAGGTTAACTCGCCGAAGACGCATACAAAAGTTTAAGTGTAATGAAATTGTTTACATACATCCATACTAATATTATAAATGTGAAAGTATCTCTGTCTGCCTGTCTGTCTGTTTTTACGCTTTCACGCCTAAACGGCTGAACGGATTTTATGAAACTTGTACGTTGATAGTAGGTAACCTAGAATAGTTTTAGCTACTTTTTGTCACGTTTTCACCCCCACAACCCCTAAAATGGGGTTGGAAGTTTGTATGGAACATCCTGCAATTTTGGTAGTACGACGCTGAAATTTGGTATGCGGATTATATATAGAAAGAAAGAAGAAAGAAAGAAAAAACATTTATTGACCCTTTTAAAACAGATTTCACAAATAACAACAAATCTTATAAGTATAAAATAGTATTTAAAAAAAAAAAAAAATTAACACAAAATAACAAAGGTCAAAAGGCCCCGCCTCGGCATGAGTTGAAACGGCGCCTGTTACAGACACACGCCGCAACAACACCGATATTCTGACGGGACCATGAGCAGAGTTGATCATATATGTATTAATAGTAACCAAACCCTGAATATTTAACTTATGTACTAAAACAAAAAAAATATAACATGTAAAGCAAATAAACTACAAAGTACAAATAAGAATAAATATATAAAACACAAAAAATCGTTTACTAGATTCTAAGTGGATGAACAGAAAAAAAAATAAAAAAAAGGAAAGACGGAACACGCGTGCATAAAAAGAAAAAATCAATAATTTTAATAGTAATAACTTGCCTGTGTGGTGTCTAATGTCACTTGACACTTAATTAAAATGTTTGTTATTTCTGTACATATTTAATCCATGGTTATACTATTTAAAAGATGAAAGAAAGACGAAGAAGTTTAAATACGCTGGGATCTGGCTTGAAAAGATGAGGAGAAAGAAGGCTCAGGCCACCCCGAAGGTTTGTAACCTGACTTTTGACTCAACATTAAATAGGATTTGAGACGCTTACTAAAAGTGGTTTTTGTATTAAGGTCACGCAATGTGGAGGCAGATCGTTCCAGCACGCGAGGCAGCGAATCTGAATGACCCCTAAAAGTACAGAACGATGCCTCGCGGTGAGAAACGTGTGAGACAAGATCTTTTAGGAAATATATATCACAAAAGAAAAAATATGGCATATTTTTTTCAAAAATCCACCCCCAAACCCTTCAAATAGGGGAGAAGTGTCATATTCGATTTTTCGCAGTTTTAAGGTAGATTTTATTGAAACTTGGTATGTTGATAGTAGGAAACCTAGAATAGGTTAAAGGCTACTTTTTATCCCGATTTCACCCCCCCCCCCCCTCCCACAAATGGGGAGTTGTGTATTTGAACATTCGCTTTTTGTAGTATGACGCTGAAATTTGGTATGCAGACTATATGTCAGTAACGAAAAAATATGGCATATTTTTTTTTTTCAAAAATCCACCACAAACCCTTCAAATAGGGGAGAAAGTGTCATATTCGATTTTTCGCAGTTTTAAGGTAGATTTTATTGAAACTTGGTACGTTGATAGTAGGTAATCTAGAATAGGTTTTAGGATACTTTTGTCCCGTTTTCACCCCCCACCTCCCTAAAATGGGGGTTGGAAGTTTGTATGGAACATTCCGCAATTTTTGTAGTACGACGCTGAAATTTGGTATGCGGACTATTTGTCAGAAACGACAAATTGGCAATTTTTTTTTCCAAAATCCACCCCCAAATCCTTCAAATACGGGAGGAAGTGTCATATTCGATTTTTCGCAGTTTTAAGGTAGATTTATTGAAACTTGGTATGTTGATAGTAGGTAACCTAGAATAGGTTTAAGGCTACTTTTTGTCCCGTTTTCACGCCCCACTCCCCTCGAATGGGGTTGGAAGTTTGTATGGAACATTCCGCAATTTTTGTAGTACGACGCTGAAATTTGGTATGCGGACTATTTGTCAGAAACGACAAACTGGCAATTTTTTTTCCAAAATCCACCTCTAAACCCTTCAAATAGGGGAGGAAGTATCATATCCAAGTTTCCGCAGTTTTTAAGGTAGATTTTATGGAAACTTGGTATGTTGATAGAAGGTAACCTAGAATATATATATATATATGTATTTTTTTTTTCGGAAATGGACACCACACCTCTAAAGGTTTTGGGGTCTATTTAAAAAAAAAACATATATACATCACTAATTACATATATATTTATATATTATATCAGTACAAAGGTTTTTGGGTAAAATTTCTGAACAAATATATGTATGTATGTATTTATTATTATTATTTAGGTTTTGAGGCTATTCAGGCTTATGCAGACCTGTAGTCACTTCGACCTAGAAGATCTTTTGTGACTCGCTCCCTCTTAGAGTTCATCTAATAGTTGGGCTCTTTTAGGAAGTTTAGGACCCTGCCCAACTTTATAGATTTGATGTCACTTGGGCATAGATAATAATTACCCAAGTGGATATTTCGCTTCCATTGTAGAGGACCACAATTGCAGAGTAGGTGCATTGGTGACTCTCTCTCCACGCAGAATCTGCAGGCTTCCGAGTCACTTAGCTTCATTTTGTGAAGGTGACTTTTCAGCTTGCAGTGTCCAGTCAGTGCCCTTACAAGGACCCTGACCTTGGGTTTACTGAGCTGTAGCAGTTCAGAGGTTCGCTTCTTTGAGTAGGCTTTGATTAGCGCTTTTGAGTGAGCTGCCTCTGGTGACTCTAGCCAGTAGTTGACAGAGTCCTCGAGGAGCTTCCGTTCTAGTTCATTTTTCCTTAGGCTTTCAGGGATGCCACAGACAGGTTCTACAGTCTTTTGGATGGCGTTGGCCCAGCCTTTGCGAGTTCATCAGCATTTTCGTTGCCAATGATGTCAGAATGACCTGGTACCCATTTGAGAGTTATCCTGTTATTTCTCCCAGGTCATTTAGTTTGGTCACGCAGTCTTTTACCAGCTTTGATTTTAAAGTGGTTGAGCTTAATGCTTTTAGAGCTGCTTGGCTATCGCAGTTTCCAGTCGATTCGCTTCCGCACATTCTATGATGGCGTATACTTCAGCCTGGAAGATGGAAGCGTACTGACCCAAATTGGTGCTAATGTTAGCCCTAGGTTGTCTCGGTAGGCTCCACATCCAACTTTGTTACCCATTTTGGAGCCATCTGTATACCAGATTTTGCTGTCTGTGCAGGTGTCGGGGCTTTGAAGCCATTCCTCCCTGCTCGGGAACTCCACTATAATATATAACCTTTAAAGTTAGGGAAGGAGAATCCTACTTAGGAATATATATATATATTATATATATATATTTTACCAAAAACCTTATCCTGATATATTATATAAATTATATTAATTAGTGATGTATATGTTTTTTTTAAATAGACCCAAAACCTTTAAAGTATGGAGAAGCCTATGTATAGTTATATATAATATATCCACAAAATTGACCCCAAAACCTTTTAAATTGGGGGAGCGGGGGAGAGGGATCCGTTTTTGGAAATAGACTCCAAATTTTTTTAACTTGGCGGGGATTTTATGTATAGTGAATATATATGTATACATAATTTTTCTTTATAAGTTTAACAGTTTACAAGGTAGAAAGCTAAAAACAAGTGTTCATGGCAATGTTAGAACAATAAATCTTGCATATTGAATTTTGCAAACCGGCCCTTAAAGCCTTAAATAAGAAAAAGAAGAAGCAGTGTTGCTGTGTTACCAAGTGAGGCTCCACTTCCTGTAATGAAACAGAATAATTGTCTTCCCGAATTTAACGGGGCGAACGTGGGCAAAAGCTAGTAGAATTGTATATCTTA
>PQWD01006293.1:0-27240 GCA_019425675.1 Leucinodes orbonalis
CGGCTCTTATCTTAAAGAGCTGTCAACAATATTGGAACTATACAACTTCAGCGTCAGGGGGCCATCTGTAAGACTTGAACAACGATACATTGCACCCCCGGAGATTTCCGCAAATTCGTCATAAAACAATTGGGCCAATGTTGTTGAGATCTAGTGGCGTCATCCGAAACATGGATTAGGTTAGGGGATGGACACGTTGCTCTTTGCAAAATTTGACTTTGACAGAACTAAACAAAAAGTTAAGGTCAACGAATCCTACTAATAATCTACTTAATCGGCGTGTAGCTTAAACTCTTTTTATTTATTACAAGTCTTCATTTAATTATAGTTCGGCTATAACGTGTCGTTTCAGTACATCCCAACACAGCAAGACTGTGGGAAGATTGGGACATAACCCACTACCCTGGTCCAATTGATGAAGTTAACGATAACCATCCTAACATTGTAGCCTGGTCCACCGAAGCATGGAATAATCTTTCGGACGATTAGGTTATTCTGCCTCCAATGTCCTAACAAATCGGGGTAAAAACTCAAGATCTGATCACGGATAGTAAATAATATTCGCAAATAAAAATAACGTCTTAAGTATTTTTACCCGTTGATTATCCATAGTATATTATTCCATGTTTAAATTGAGGCTAGATGTCGCCAATGTCGGTGAATATGTATTTAATTCCCGCTCCGTGGACTAGTCGTCCGCATCAGGTCCCCCAGCGACATCAACTTTGACATAAGAACTGTAATGAAGTTGACTGTTGTTGGGACGCGTTATTTAGGACCGAGCGCCCTTCGACCGACTCGCATTTATTTATACCGTAAACTCACTTATTTACAAATAAACAACTTTTGGGTACGTCCAGCAAAGCGCCGGTGGGCAAATACGATTTATTTTTTACCTATACAGTACAAATTAAACAAAGTTTGCAGGTGACAGGATAGTTGTCGGAAACTAAATTGCTCTAAATGTTACCCGTTGCTCGTACTAAAACCAATTTCTATTTTTTACAAAGTTATATTCAATGTTTACAAAGATTTTCTTATTAGTTTAAAAAACTAGTTTCAAGAATTTTAAACTATTGTACATGCGCTTCAAATAATTTTGTTAAAATAAGGTTCTGCCTTTATGAAAATACATTTTATTTATACAATTAAATCCAGCTAAAAATCTATCCGAATAAAAAATACAAATAATGGTCTTAACCATAGTGCAATCAAGAATATATGATGAGTTTATCAATACGAGTTGTTGGTAGTATGGCAGCACCGCAGATTAGCTAGACTCTTCTGGAGAGTTTAGTTAAGAAAGATCATGACCGGAAAATAAATATTAACAAGAACCTTCCCGGTCACGGTGTAAACAACAATTCAGAATTTCCCCCGGTCACGTCACAAGCGAAATTGGTTTCCACTTCATGTTTCCAATTTGCATGTTGTTCGTAATTCACGAAGCGACCTCGCACCGCCTGCTGATAGCTGCGGACACCCACGGACGTATTTATTGGACAGCTCGTCACGGGCTGCAGCCAATGAAATATTTGATATTGATTATTGATTTAGAATGATAGTCATATTTAGCTGTTGTTCGAATAAAACATAACCATCCAACAGGACCCATTTGATATCAAACCGATGGCCGCAGGGGCAGACGAGTTCTGGAGTAGAGACCGCGTCTTGGCAAGCGTAGACCAAGACGCCCGGACCGATGGACCGACGTCTTGCGAAAGATCGCCAGTGGAGGCTGGATAAGCAAAGTGGAGGATCGGTATATCTGGCGAGGAGACCTATGTCCAATACAGAGATAAGTCCCAAAAGTTAGTACATTCAAGAAAATCAATTCTTCTTAGCGTGTCGAAGGCAAACACACATTCAAATTTAGCGGCCCAGAAAGCAGCCACAGCGACAGCATTATCTAACGCTGTCATTAGGTCCTCCAATATAAAATGTTATCTGCACTGGTGCTTTCTGTAGTTTCTTTTGAGAAGAATCCAGAATATGAATATATTCTAGGGTTATATTGTATGCTGATTAAGTCATACTAGTAATAATCCTGGTAACCGCAGCTGGGAACTGAGTGAATTTAATTAAACTTTTTCCCTTTCTTTCTTGTTAACGTGGTATGCTTTCCTCTTGCACATTTAAATGTTTCTCTGGAAGAAATGTATTTGGGGTAAGACCATAATATAACTGTTAAAATCCTAAGTGTTTTAATTTTGTTTGGAATAAAGAATTCTCTATCTGGTACTTCAATCCGCACCCAAGACTATTTGGCAACGTAACCAGAAGTGATTTGCCTGTATTGGATTTATAATAAAAATCACAGGAAAGAGCTTTCATTTCATTTTATAAGTACTTCGAAAGTACATGTCGGCAAAGCCAATATTCTCAACTTGTACTAACTTGTATATCCAAAAATAAATCGAGAAATTGGTTACTTGTTTCTTCGTTACCCGATCTTATTTGTAGCGTTTGCGAAACAACTTGAGTGAGTCTCGCACACCCGCCAATGATATAGAAATAAAACTTTTACAGCACGCAACGCGCGCGTGGCCTCTACCCTTATTGCGTTGTTATTTTGTTCGCCAAATATACGGTTTGCAATATCTATCCTTATGTTTATTTTGGTACATATGGATACTCTATACTGTTAGTACTTTGTGATGTACGTTTTGTATTCTTTTAGGACACTTAAGAAGTCAGGACATGCTTTGCGCACCACTAAGATGCATATGTGATACAAAGACAGTGATAAAATAAATACAATAAAATAAATTAAACTAATTATAAATGATGTAGAGTTGGCAGTTTGTGAGTGGGAGCTGGTGGGTAGTCAAATAAATTCAAACTAATGCATGTTTGCAATTAAGGCTGACAATAAAAAAATATATGTAAAGTTAAAGCTAAATAACAATTTTAATAAAAACACTTTAGTGGTATTGAGAAAGAAACAGCCTAGAAAGGTCACCAGTACACCTTTTTAAAACAATGATCAGGTGTACAAATGTTGTAAAGTCATTGAATTAGTTAGTAGTTTAGACTTAGAGAGATCTTTAATATAATAATATTAAAGATGATGAGTAATACCTACTAAATACTAATTATTTTCTACAATAGTACTATGATATCGGGAAAATTATCGTATATACGAAGCAAACATAACTACTATATCATTTAAAAATTCCTTATGCAGTCACCCGGAAGGGCGGCTGACGCGTCTGAGTGGGCGGAGCTCATGCGACTTGATCCTTGATTCAGGACTACCTTGGACATAGCGATTGTTGAAGCGTAAATTAAATTACAATCGAATAATCCCAGCGTTAACGTGATAGTTCAGAATAAGATATAATGCCGTTTGGTGACGCCGACCTTAATTTTCCGCTTCGTGTTTAGCATAGAAAGGTTAGAAATGTTTTTTAATGGTAAAACGTGTACAGTACGGTAAGGACGCTCATCTGATGGTACGTGAGACGCCTGACCATGAAGGCGGCATTGATAGAGACTAACTGATAGACAGTTATTATTCTCCATCAATCCCGCTCTGCGCCCGACACCCGAGACAACAATTTTAATTGTTTTTCATTGTATTTTTTTGGCGTTCATAAGTGGTTTTTGTAAGCCTAATTTGAAATAAATGGATTTGACTTTGACTTTGAAAAAAACAGATGTAAGGTCTCGTATACCCGGTAATTTTACTAGCTACAGTACCCTCATCCCGAAACACAAAAGTGCAAAATATTTCTATGTCAGGACGATATCTGGCACTGCGTTGTGGTACCTACCTATGCGACTCAGCACGGATTCTACCGCCTAGTAGAAACATTTTAATTATTATCGCGGAGCACTGTTGGACAGGTCACCCGAATTCTATGGCAGATAACCCGGTCCTCCGCTATTCTCATTTAGTCTCAACTTTTGTAAAGAATCAAGGTCGAATCAATTTAAGTGATCAAATTTTATGCGTCGACATAATTAATTGGCTGTCAAAGACGCGTGTCGGCACGAGCCGCCTCGCAATATCGCCGTCCGTAATATCCCGACTTTTATCACTTGGTTTTTTATATCCTAGTCGGCCACACTACAGGCATCTCCGATTCATCCGAAAGCTATGTCTTATTGAATCCACTCGTATATTCTACAGCTAGTGTTGCCACTTGATACTCGACTATCGACACTCTATAGAGTTTCGTGGATTCGGCGAAAGCAATAGTATTGTTTGGTCTATCTATATATAGTGAGATCTATATGTACTTTTCATAAAAACTATTGACACAGAAGCATTTTTCCTTACTATCGATAGTATTAATACTATCGAAACTTATTGTAAAATTGACTACCGATACTTTACTATACTATGATTGTATAGGCAAACGAGCATACTGTTCACCTGATGGTAAGTGACACCGCCGCCCATGAACATTTGCAAGACCTCAGGTCCCAGAAATGCATTGCCGGTACTTAAAAGCGTGACTCTTCATTAAAGACGCCAGGTCGATACTTCGATAGTATTGATAATATCGATACTGTAGATGGTTTTTAAGGTCAACTATCGATAGTCAAACTATCGATAGTTCAGCAACACTGTCTACATCAAAGGTTCAAAATGAATGTCCTTGATTAAAAAGTGGTTTGTGTACAAAGGACGGATTAACGTGAGCAAATGTTCAAACAATCATTGATGAAAGTTTCCCTTTGGTCCTCATTTTTAGACAAATTGAGGTAATTTGATAGAGGCTTTTATGTTCTATTTATCATTGTAGCTAAAATATTCATGTAAAGTTGTTAAATATACATTATGATGTTCACACAACACCCATTTGTGAATGAAGTCGTGAGCTTTTAAGTACAGGTAGCTTTCGTGTGTCTATGATGTACATGAAATGGACTCCTCGTAGAATTCCTCGGGTGTCCTCCACCCAGTGTTTGTCCCCAAGTCGTCTCTTACCCGCGGAAAGACTAGGGGCGGTCTCTGTGTATCGTGATCTGATTTTCTGTTAACTACGAAGCTTAAAGACGAAATTCATACAATTTTCCACGTCATCAGCTCATTGTATGTCCTAACGAGGGCACGAGCCTACCCATATAGGCCTTAGTCATCCACGTGGGCCAGTGCGGATTGTCCTTTGAATCTCTTAGCAGGCGTCGCGCAGGTGTCCTCACGACGTTTTCTTTCACCGCAAGAGCGTTGGATTAGTACATATAATTTGAAAATCCGAAGACACATTGGTATGTGGCAGGATTTGAACCACACCTCCAGAAGGCAAGCCACACAGTGACGCAAAATTTAAGCCACCGAAGCAAATATTCAAAAGCCGTTCTTGCTATTATCTACGTGAGCAATAATGTAC
This sequence comes from Leucinodes orbonalis, assembly GCA_019425675.1. Taxonomy (NCBI): domain Eukaryota; kingdom Metazoa; phylum Arthropoda; class Insecta; order Lepidoptera; family Crambidae; genus Leucinodes; species Leucinodes orbonalis. Next base: position 5,343 of record PQWD01006293.1, read on the forward strand.
ATCTGCGTAATGTACTGATTATAAAAAACCTTCATAACGCAAAAGAAATCAGGCTAACACAATTTATCTTGTTACATGATGCTCTTAACTATGAACACTTAAAGTTAATGTTTTTACAATACTCGTTGCCTGCCTACTTGGAATAAATCGCTTTGATTTTCTTGCGAACACATAAGTGAGTATAAAATACTATATACTACGAATTGGTTAGTTAAATGTTATCTTTTCTCGTTATTCCTCGGGTGATGATGGCAGATGAATAAAAGTAATGTTTAACTTCTGGCAACCTTGACATTTCACTTTTGAATTATTTTCGATCGCTGTAAATGCGATCATAATAGAATCAGTTCTCAACAATAATATTTATATCCTCCATTTTTTTTCTGTCTCAGTACTTATAATAAAAGAATATTCGAAATGAACGTGTGAATAAATTTTATACAACATTATCAACAGTATTTTGTGCTTGGCAATAACCTTGGAACTGTAGAAATCAAAATTCTTGCACATGATAACGTTTTTGATTAAAAATAGCACAGATCACAGTGACATGGCGATAACCTTTAATATCTCACATTGAACCGCATCACTCGCACGAATTTAAGAAGAAAGTACCTGTGTGAAATATTTACTTAATATGATACAAATCAAAATGGTTTTTAAATTTAGGCCTAAGGAGCGCACACACTATGAACGTAAAATGAAGACTCAAACATATTCATTAGTAATCTATAGAATGTATATTATTGTGTGTGAGAAACCAAATTTTGTGCGCAAAATATATGTCTAATAAACCATCCTATTTCTAGTATTGGACCACTATTTAATTTCTCAAATATTATATTAAAATATAAAACTATTTTTGCTTTCGTATTTTTATTTATTTTTCTGTTATATCTTCATCATTGCCATGATATACATTTTGTTTCCATTCTGTTATGCTTGTGAACTGATAATATAAAAAAAACTTGTATTATAAAAAAATATGTCGTAAAGTTGTTCAATCCAACATTTTATTAATAAACTGTCCGTATCGGTGAAAACATATTAATTTGTTTATGGCTGTCAGAAGGTTAATCAAGGGATGTCTGGCGCAAAATGGGGGAGACCCATGTCCAGCAGTGGACTGCAATAGGTTGAACAGAGAGAAGGTTAATACAAACCTGAGATACAAACGGATATATTTTATTTAGTGTACCAAAGCGCCGACTGGCGGCGCTCGTGTCGCGTCGCGGAGACCAATAAATGCCATATTTATTCCGTTAGCGCGCAACAAGTTTGCGGCCTTATATAGGCGATATTTGTTTCCGGAACGGAGCGGCATCATTAATTTCATTCTGTTACGCAGTTTGTTATATTCCTTAGGCCATCTTATTCGTAAAAGTTAAAAGGAAATTATTTACACAACCAGAACATCAATGAATACAGAGACGCTTGCGATGTTGCGATACGTTTAGCGAATCGCATGGACGGATAATAACAAAGATTTGTGAAGATCGCTTTAAATCCAAAGCTTAACAGCTGTACAGCCAAGTACGATATTTATTAATAAATTATTAATTGTGTTTAGCTTTGTGTACTGGTATGCAACAAAATATTTTAAATGTACTGTTATATATGCATTATTTATTTATATACAATATTATTGCTAGATTTTTTATATTTTTTAAGTATATAATATTCATAATTATAGTTATTGTATGTATGTATTTCATATATGTATTTATGTTGTGAATGGGTTTTATTATTGCATACCTGATTCCAGTTTTGGCTCGTCGTCACCAAGGTCTACAGAAAATCAGCGCTGCCGTGTGTTGAATCCAACAATGCAAGGCAGCCATGCTGAGGCAGAGACCTTTTGACAGGAAGGATACTGCATATTTTTATATAAATTGATAGATATTGTACATATTAACTTCTTTTTTTATTAACTTTTTTTTTGTTTTATTATTATTATTATTCTCTTCACCTCATTGTAAATATTATTCATTGTTTAACTTTTCTATATACTTCATATTTGTCTTTTTGTTTTTGTTGTTTCTTTAAATGTGTAGGTACATGTTATGTAGTGTCTTCGTCTGTCAATAAGCTTTTTTCTTTCTTCTTAAAGTATCCACGGATTTTGAGTCATCCATTTTATGTTAAATTACAACTCTGATAAATTTAAAAGCTAATTATAGCTGCACTCAAATACATGTAGAATGCAGATTTAGCAAAATACAATTAGAATGAAAATAAAATTCGACACCTTGATAAATTACCTATATAAGTACCATGTTGTTTATCATTTCAAAATATTAAATGCGATGAAATGAGGCTTTTCAAATCTGATTGCAACGATAATTCACAAAATATATACATAGAAAACATATTAATTTGAAATAGGTAAATACATATTAAAGTAAAAAAAAACTAATTCATTCATAAATAACACATCCAATTGACTTATATAAAGAGATAATTCCGTTCGTTATTATAATTTGTATGATGAGTCTCGGCGCTCTAACGAGCTCATACTTTGCTGGAGTCACCCTTTATTACGAAAAGGGTTTCTATAAGGACAACTTATTAAGTAAAATTTACTCCGGTGAAAGTAGCAGTTATAAGAAAAATACTTTTCGACCAGAAACTTGACGCTTTGATAAACTTCTCGAATGACACAGAAATAACGTTTTTCGGAATTTCCGAAAATATTCTTATTTAAACGGGAAAGATGAATTCATGATACAGGGGGTTTTAACGCAGCGATGGCAATAAGGAATCTATACTTTATGTAGTAGGGTATAAAGTAGATGATGGCATATATAGCGTGGATGATACGAGTATCTTACTGCATCAGCTTCCGGAACAAATATTCGGTAATTGGCACACAATTAGTGTAATAGGGTTGTTGTCGTTCGCGAACGCAATAAGGGGTTTGAAGCCAACACGTACACTGTAATTTCGTGTGTTATTGTGAAATGGAGTTGATTGAAAAGACAGCATGTGGTCCGGAGACCCAGTTTGTTTATGATACCCAATTGAGGTGGTCTAAATACCAATTATGAGTATTCAGGGCCGCTGTAAACTGCCCATTTAATCAATTATATAGTAGACCAAAGTTTTTTTATATTAAATAGGGACCAATTGGTATTGCGGTTGAGACGTCGGCTTTTACACCAAGGTTCGATCCCCGGGCCGTAAAAATATTTGTGTGCATGAACATGTTTGTTTGTAATGGTCTGGATGTTAAATATGTATAATATTATGTACATCCGTTGTTTAGTACCCGGGATACAAGCTTCACGCTTCTCTTGGGGCTAGATGGCGCTGTGTGAATCCTATCCTATCCTATTCAACCTATCGCAGTCCACTGCTGGACACAGGTCTCCCCCATTTTGCGCCAGATATCCCGGTCCTCCGCTTTCCTCATCCAGCCTCCACCACATATATCACAGAATATTTATTTATTTATATTTTTATATAATAGGCCAACGTTTGTCTTCGCCTTTTCTGCTGTTACACATTGACGATGTCTAGAATGAAGCACGCTAGCCTAGGATAAATATTCTTCTTTCTTCTTCTTTAATGAATAACACAGTTTTGCAGAGAATAACAAATGTCGATTTAAAGCACTTAGTACGACACTTAGGAATTTCCACGATGAATGGATGTAAAACTCCTTGCAGACAATATATTTCCAATAGTTAGTACATACGTTTTGGAGTTTGACTGATTAATTTTAAGTAAAAGCTTTAGTATGTATCACAATTTATGAGACAATTAATAAAAAGTCATAAGTCATATTATACCACCGCAGAATACTTATCAGATGAGACATAATTATTAAAAACTCCATCCAAGGCGTAGTTTATATTTAATATATTATAGATGTATTATTTTTCATGGTTTTCATTATTGTGCCCTTACAGGGTAGGAACACATGATCCTACCTACTCAAATTTATAAGAACTTATAAACCACATGACTATAATGATGAATAAATATGTTTACTTTCTTTTTCCTATGATCAATTTCAATGTGACCCAATATAACGGTCGAAGGGTCAGCTCTAACGCTGAATGTGGTCGGCCAAGCAGTGTTGCCACCGGAGTTTTAGAAAAAGGGCTGTTTGAGAGGTAAAAAAGAGCTACATAGGGCTAGATTGAGCAACAAAAGACTTTTTGTTTTAAAAATGCTAAAATAATCATGTCAAGAAGACGTTTTTTAGATCGGCTTAAAAAAAAGTCATCATGACCGATGAAATAGCAAAAAGTACTCGTTAGCGTGTCCAAAACTTCATGATTTGGTAATATTTTCAAGACAGTGAAAAAGAGCTAGATTGCTCTTTTCGGGCTAATTCGGTAAAAAAGGAGTTCACCTATACTAAAAAGTGCTGAATCTAACTACAAAAGGGCTAAGGTGGCAACACTGCGGCCAATTGGCTCGCCCCGGACATCTCCCCACTCCCAGCGGGACGCCGACGCGTTCACCCATAAAAAGTTCCTACATCTATATATTCCTGTATCTATTTCATACCAATGTGATTAATCTATTGTGTTTCCTCTGTACAATATTTGAGGAAACAAAAATATTGTTTAAGAATTTTTAGAATAAATGCATTGAAGCTTTATGATTTAGGCAATAAAAGCAGTTTTCATTTGGAATTTGGCGCAGTCACTTTTCAACATTTCGTGCTTGACAGTTAAAGCAAGGCCTGTCAGGTCAGTTAGAAATTAAAACTTAGAAATAATACTGAAAAACCTACAATTGGATACCATCAGTGACGTGACAGAGATTACGAATAGGGTATGCAAAATCGCAAAAACAATAAATAATAAATAATTTTTGAAAAACTGAGTGCTGTTGTTGACAGCAGACCGCCTCTGGTTTCAAATCCGTAGAGAAAAATGAGCGAATAAGTGGCAATCATTTAATATGTTGGCAATTTGAGTATGCACTGCTTATTTGCATATATAGAGTACACGCCACTGGATACCATGAGACATTAATTGAGATGTATTTATATACAGTATCTTGGTTAAATAACCTTTGAAGTTCCTCACCACCGAGTTTCTGCGGAAACATTAGTTACTTTTAAGGTTGCTTTAAACTATAAATATTCGATTGGCTGCTACTGAGGCACTGTTTAAAAGTTTAAACAGTGCTCAGTAATAATAAATACTATTTGATATTTTGTGTCATGGTCATACTGCACGACTGTTACAAATTTACTTAGTTTTATTTAAAATTGCAAATCAGTTCGTTTTCTTTCTGATGTAATAAAGAGTTACGCACAAAGTCCTTGTTTTTTAATCAAGTCTAACGGCCGTCCGTAATGAGGCCCTTCTTTTCGCGGAGCATATTTTAATCTCCCGAAAGCACAAACAGTGCACAATTAAATTAAACAGTTGGGGATTAAATCTGATCGCAGCGGATCTGTGGAATGGACACGAGGCTTTCCTCGGGGTCTTATTTTCTATGGATGCTTTATTTTATATTTTTTTGAGTCAACAAACAACAAAACAAAGAATATAGAGTATATAAATATTCTCTGGATTCATGCAGTACTAGCCATCTGGCCAAGTTTAACTTGGGCTTTGGCTTGCTTGGGTTTTAATACTTAACAACGAATAACATACTTATATACTTTTTGTAAATACATACATATTATACATAGAATAACACCAGACCACTACAAGTTTCAGGCACACAAAAGTTTGTACTGCCCAGGGATCGAACCCAGAACCTTGGCATAGTAGCCGAGGTCTTAATCTTTACACCAAATGGGTCATCATAGGGGTATGTACCTATGAAATATTAGTAAAATTAATTTGAGCGCAGATAATGTGTAGAGAAGATAATTTACTTTCAACTGAATTCCTGAAAGCTCAAAATGATTAAATTCTATGTGTACTGGATGATAAATGACAACTTTCTTTTTAGGTTCCGTAGCCAAATGGCAAAAACGAAATTTATTTTCGTCATGTCTGTCCGTCTGTATTCGCAACCCTTTACATACGAGTCGACTCGTTGGCATTTTTATACAATGTGCAAGCAAACAATGTAAAAGTGGATGAGGTTAGTAGGTTAATTTTAAACTTTNAACAACTCGTCCGTGCCATGGATGAAGAAGTTGCGAAACTATATATTCCAACGTCGTCCGTTCAACAATGAAACCAGTTGCAACTAGAATTGTTTCAATGAACCGTGTCTTCCGAGAAAAAACGGTTACGTCTCGTTCTCGAAAAAATCGACAACGAACCACGACTAACGCATACAACAAGACAAAAAGTACTTCCTAATGAAATTAGGGCTTCTTAGGACAAAAACTAATTAACAAATGTTAAGATTATTTTGTCGAGTAATAACTTAGATGTTAGTGGAACCTAGGTTTCCAAATAAATTCTACCTAATTGTGTCTTTGGTTCCCCATTTTATATTCGCTAGATTTAAAGTCGCAGCAGAGCAACAGGTATGGAAATACTGAGATGGAAATCTCAAGTATTTCTCCAAAGCTACGATAAAATATAAAAATATCGGAAAAGCACTGGCGAGATTCCTTGAGTACATCATTCTCAACAACCCATTGTAATCGGTGAAGTGCTTTCCAATGTTCACAATATAATTGTACTTTACATATAACTTGCTTATTTATATAAGTATTTATCGATAAATGTGTTGTCGGAATTAGCACAACGGTCTGAGAAACTCGTACAATGCACGCTTCCTTGGAAATCTAAATTAAAATGAAAATGATTTCCGTTTTGATCTACAATGAGCAGTCATGGACGTCAAAATCATTACGACGGAAATATGTGTACATTTATTGTATAGAAATTATTAAGATAAAAGCCCTCGTTAATGATTATATAACAAAAGGATTATATTGTCAAAGCACAGTATAAGTTCCTATTAAACATTTATTTCCTGACTAATTTTGAACATTAAGACATTTATTTGTTAATATTACATCACATAATTATGTATTTTTAAGATTTTCATTATTGGGTTGTGGTCTTATGGTCCCCGAGTGGGCGTCGCAATTTAACATTCGATATAAAATTGTTGTTAGCGTCGGTGGCTCAATGGTGTGACTGTCGCCTTCCTACCGGGAGGGCTGAGGTTCAAATCCCCAATGTGTTTTCGAATTTTCAAGAATATATGTACGTTATTCGACGCTCTTACGGTGAAGAAAAACATCGTGAGGAAACCTTCATGCACGCCTGCTAAGAGATTCGAAGGTTGTGTGTGAAGTCGTCCAACCCACACTGGGCCCGCGTGAACGACTAAGGCCTAATCACCCTATACGGGTAGGCTCGTGCCCCTCGGTGGGGACGTTTCATAAGCTAATGATGATGATAAAATTATACGTAATTATGTTTAGAAAGTCCGTACATTATTGATGATTCAGTTTGGTTTCACTTATATCTACTGAATGTAAAAAAATATTCACCCGAGCGATGACCGTGGGGCCTCGGGACGGGCCACCAGTACCTACTGCATAATTCCAGAAATAATATTCGATGAAAACCTTGATATGAGCTTAGGATTACTTGAGGGGGTGCCGCTCGGCCAAGCTGAGTAAATTACAAGTTCTCTAAGTGGTTTTTAGTGTAGCTCGGCTGCCCTTTAGTCTACCCAGTAGGAGTTACCAAGTTTTAAAATGCCACTAGAATGTAATGATTCTCAACACTGAGCTTCTGAAGGACTTAATAATGCGTGACTAGTTGTTCGTAACTTTATGGTTCAAAGAAAGCTTTATAAGCAACTTGTACTGCACATTATTGATGTATACTAAAAGCTCGATTGAAATTTCTTTATTGAAGTCTTAAATCGAAACAAAATATCATTCATCGGTTTGTGGATTATTTTCCCCACAATAATATGGGATATTTACTTGATTGCAAACTTTATCGTTTTGATCCTTCGCGCCGAGTCGGATTAGTAAAAGTAGACAGTCAATTAATGGGAAATACACGTTAACTGCTTTATACTCTGACTTTCTGAAAACAGTCAAGTAGTTGTTTGATGACATTTTAAAAACAAAATTCTATATTAAATATTTAAAGCTTTTTTTATTATTTGAACAGGAGGCAAATGAGCATACGATTCACCTGATGGTAAGTGACACCGCCGCCCATGAACTTTTTCGAGACCTCAAGTCCCAAAAATGCGTTGCCGGCCCTATAAAGGTTCCGGATAAAATAAATGCTAGTGTTTTTAACAATTTTGACTTGTCACTGACAAATAGTGGCTCACTCAGCCTGACTTTTAGACTCGTTGGTAACGCAATTAGTTGAAAAATTAATGAAACTGCCGCGGTATTCTAATTAAGGGTGTCGCGGACATCCGTCCGCGAGCAGCGAGACGTCTTGCGTACTCAGCAGGGACAAAACACACAGCGTCCAACACTGGGATTACAAATAAATAAAATCCACTGACATTCACACAGCGCCATCTAGCTCTAATTTAAGCGTTGAGTTTGTAGTATGAATAAACATACTCGAACACATAATGAAATAATAATAACATATACATACTATACATAAATTGAATTGAAATTGAAAAATGCTTTATCCAAATAAATCTTTACAGATACTTTTGAATCGTCAAAACAGTATATATATTTTTTTATTAAATCTAATGACTCTACCACCGGTTCGGAATGCTGCCATCCAACTTTTCAATAATTGGCATAGAAACGAAAGGAGGAACGACAGTGGCTCATTGGTGTAGACTTCCGATGTGAACGGTGCGCAGGTTCAAATCCCGCCACGTACCAATTTTCGTAATTATATACGATTATCCGACGTTCTTGTTGTGAAGAAAAACATCGTAAGGGTACCTACGCACGCCTACGAAGCGATTCAAAAGTTGTGCGTGAAGTCTGCCAATCTGCACTGGCCTGTAGGCTCTCATCTTTCAGTGGCGACATATAATAAGCTGATGATGATGATACATAGAAACACTCAAACCAATACAAATTATGTTCAAGCACACAAATATTTGCACTAACTGAGGATCGAACGTATAGTACTGGTCACGTATGTCGCAGAACCGATGGCCGTTGGAGCAGACGAGTTCTGGAGTGGAGACCGCGTCTTGGCAAGCGTAGCGTAGGACGCCCTCCAGCCCGATGGACCGACGACTTGCGAAAGGTCGCTGGTGGAAGCTGGATGAGAAAAGCGGAGGACCGGGATGTCTGGCGCAAAATGGGGGAGACCTATGTCCAGCAGTGGACTGCAATAGGTTGAAGGGAGGATTGAACCCGAAACCTTTGGCCGTAGCCGACGTCTCAACTATTATACCACATGGGTCGTCAATCTGTATTATCAACCCTTGTAGAGTTTAATAATTGGCTAACGACCTTTCTTTCTTTCTTTCAAGCAAACAATTGTGGCACAAAACAAAGTGACTGACATCAGTTTTCACGTAACAATACGAAGAAAGCTATTGTTAGGCTTGCTTTTTAAACACAGCGCAAATAAATTAGAAGAAACATAATAGAAAGATTTGTTGATGTTACCCGAATCAGTGTTGGTGAGTTATATTTCAAACGTCATGTTTATTTGCTCTTTCTTGTTTATCTCATTAAAAACGTGAGATCTTTCTCTTATTTTCATTTTGTAATTAAATTCATAAACATCTAACTTCTATGCGTTTATAATTCACGAGTGATCGAACAAAGGGCCGAAGGGCTATTGCTATCTGGCGATAAAAATGTTAAGGAACAGTATCCTTTAAAAAACGTATATTTTACTCGGTGTGATAAATACCCCCGCAGTACGAGATATCATCTCGAAATATAGGAAAGTTTGGCACTTCTTTGTTTCGGGATGAGGGCACTGTAGCTAGTAAATTACCGGGTATAAGAGACCTAATCTCTTGTCTTGGGTACCGGGCGCAGAGCAGTGTTGACGGAAAAGTAATTACTACCTACTGTTATTAATTTCCGTCAACATTGCTTCTGTCACGATCAGGCTTATCACTTACCACCACGTGAGAGCACTGACCGTCCCGTCCACTTATAACATAAAAAAATAAACTAGAACTAAAGCCGTGATCACAGATATATTGAAAGCATAAGTATTGTGATCGGAGAGACAGGTAACTAAGAGGTATCCAATACAGGCGACTTTTAACAGTTTCTTTAGTACAAGAAAAGTTCCATACGTAGACCTTCACCGGTGAACAAATGTTTACTGATTAATATTTATGTTAAAAATTTCAATGAAAGACAAAGTTATCATAAAAATCATCAAAGACATTAACAAAATTAAATATAAGATAATGAGGGGAAGAGCGAGTGCGTGGAGCTGGCGAGTGGAAGAACCCAAACCGCTGAGGGACCACTTAACACTTCCTAACAAGACACTTATTCAGGTGAGAATTTTTGTTTGAACGACATCCACCTTAGGCAAGCGATTTGTCTTCGTTGTGAACGTGATCCTTTGTTGCCGACCCAAAATTCAACGTTTACGGTATATTAAAACAAAATTAACGCTCTCCCGACATACTTTTCAAGTTAAACACCCATCGCCTTTGATAAGAAATATAGACTTAAATGTTTCAAGTACATGCCTTTCTTGTGAAGCCGTGATTTCTTTTCAAAAGATTTTGCGCGCATTCTTGTTTGACGAGGGTGAACAACGAATAGTTGATTCTGGAATTGAATTTGACATAATTAGGTATGGTGGAGTGGTTTATCTTCCGAATGGGCCCTTAAGCGAGAAATCTGGAGAAGCAGCCAGAAGGTTTATACTTACTCGCACTAGAGTTATTTTTAAGGTGTACATCCTTAATACGTAAAAGTACATGTGTTTCGAATGAAGACATCATCTTTGTAAGTAGGATTGAGAGACGACGACAAGTTCACAGCACTTTGTGCATCACATAGAACGAGGCACCGACCAGCCGCCAATAGTAACATACGTACGCCAGCCACAACCGATAATCCGAAATTCTCACAAATTCAACACAAAACAGTATTTAAAATTGTACATCACACGTTGTTTTGTTTTATGTACATGAACAAGTCTGTTTGTATTGCTCTGGGTGTTTTCGGTGTATAATATGTATGTATTTACAAAATAAATATTATCCGTTATTTCAATACAAAATTACTAATGCTTAGTTTGGGGCCAAGATGGCGCTGTGTGAATGTCAGTAAATATCTATTAATTTGTTATTTCCGATTATTGTACTAAAATTGCTACTGAAAGTGACCACGTTCCATAAATTTAAATATGAACACAAATGACTGTACCGCTTGCACCGTTCATATTTCAATGACGCCTTGAAATATGAAGCCTGTGCTGAAATGCGTGGGAGTGCCCCGAAGTCCGCCCGTCGCCTCCCACACCAGTTTACATGCTAATTGGTTACACTTTTGTTAACTACAATGCGGTTGTTTCTTGGTGTCAGTGTGGTTAGTAAGTCATTGACATATACTCGTATTATATACAGACATATCTATACATGAGCGTCGGTGGCACTGGTGTGGACTATCGCCTTCATGTGTTTTCGAATTTTCGAAAAACATATGTACGTTATCCGAGGCTCTTACGGTGAAGGAAAACATCGTGAGGAAACCTATGCACGCCTGCGAAGAGATTCAAAGGTCGTGCGTGAAGTCATCCATCACGCTCTGGGCCCGCGTGGACGACTAAGGCCTAAACACACTATTCGGGTAGGCTCGTGCCCCTTGGCGGAGACGTTACATGAGCTGATGATGATGATATCTATACGTTATGATAGAAACATTAAATGAGAATCTGTCACTGTATAAACCATGATCTTTTTATGCCTTTAAGTGTACGGGATGCTCAATTTGCGCGACTGATAAGTGATACGCCTTACCAAGTGAACCAACAAAACAATATGTCACACTGAAAACATACCCATGTTAATATTATGTACATATGTATGTATGTATTTCCACGGATGCCTTAATACTCTTCAAGGAAGGTATTTCATCATTATGTCAGTTTAATCAAACGCTTTTGGATGAGATTTAATAAATATTACTTCAAAGGAGAATACCATACAAGTAACAATGTAATAGTTTGCGTAAACGTGTGTGGTAGCTAGAACGTATTAAGTTACATTTTCCGGTACCATTCGGGGAGATTATATTTATGGATGGATATTGTTCGCAATAAATATTAAGTATTATAATTTCGTCGCAATGGAGTGTCGATGGCTCATCGATGTGGACTGTTGCCTTCCAATCTGGAGGACGCAGGTTTAAATCCCGCTACGAGCCAATATCTTTTCAAAATTTCGAAATCATGTGTACGTTATCTTAACCTAACCTACCCATTCCCATGCCTGGGAAGAGATTCAAAGGTTGTGCGTGAAGTCAACCAACCCTCACTGGACCCGCGTGGACTAATATGCCCCTCGGTGGGGACATTTAATGAGCTGCTGATGATGATGATAATTTCGTGCTTGGGAGGGCGCGTTAAGCCGTGGGTCCCGGCTTCATTTATTTATAGCTTCAGCAACAGTACACAAATTAATATTAACGGTTAATAATAAATTATTACAATGTAATTAAATTTTTATGGCGATATAGCTAAACACAACATTCACTTAGTCTAGACTTAATTACTAAAGGTAATGTTTTTGACAAATTACATTTATTTTTTTTTAAAAGGTATTAAATAAAAAATAATTTAATTCAAATAAAATAAAATCAAAGTTTTGCATGGCCCTTACCCTATGTCTGTAAAAATCTACAATAACTTACCAAATTATATAAAAAATGAAGATTCCTATCCAAAATTAATGAAAATTCTGAAAGAATATCTTATAAAAAAGTGCTATTACGAAATAAATGAATATTTAAATGATAAAGAAAAATATCGATTATAATTAAATACATAAGACAAGGTAAATTAATTAAATATATTATGATAAAATATGTGCCCTCTGACTTCCATGTTGCTGTGCCTGTAAAGGTCCATATGATGTTTAGACATTATATTATGTACATTATATTATATAACATCTATGTCATGTGGAATGCAATAAATAACAGTTCGATCATAAGACACTAGTAAATATTTTTGAGTACCTCTGACGAGAAAGTCATTTCCAGGATCTTTATTCTTGGGATGGCAGTCGTTAACACCTACTACAATCTCTCCACAGCTATGCTCTACGAGAACTCCGGTACTTATATAACATTGAAATACTCGTGTGTTACATATCCATACCGGCAAAGATTAGTGTTGTATGTAGTACAAGGTATGTAGAAGATTAAAGAGCTGCCAAATTGATGACGCTGGAGAGCTGCCAACAGATCAATCTTCACATCCAATCTACTAATGAGTGCAGGCCGTACGTGCCATAATGAAATACCTCCTCAGGGAATGTTTCAAGTAAAGTGAAGCCTAATGTATAAATAATCACAAGATATTAACAATCATTTTAGGAGCAAATTTTGTAAGTGAAGTAACGCTTTTAAATTTTTTGGTCTGGGTTTTCTATGTAAATATGTATTAAGTCTGGCAGATCCTTTGTAATTCTGCAAATTGGACAAAAAACTATCTAAGAATAATGTTACAATCCTTTATTGCTTTCACACCTATGAAACAATGTAATATACCTACATAAGATTTTGTAGTATAGCATAGACTTGTACATGCCATACAGACGTTCAAACCGATACCAACGGGTAATTTTTATAATTTAGCAAACGAGCAGAACTATGACTGCCGTAGAAACTACTAACATGCAGTAGCTTTACTGTGGTAGACTCGATACTGAGTCGTCAAGATGGGTACCACCGCAGTGCCAGTTATCATCAATGTAAGCAAAAAGATATTCTTTCTGGATTCTCAGTATTGTCAGGGCTCAATGTAAAGAAAATTGTTGTAAGTGCCTTTCCATTTTCTAGGTATTATACACCTAGCCAGAATAACTGTATTCACTTATTGAATACTCTTTTATATAATTTAACATATAGTCATAGTGACAAGTTTATGTTTTTTGACATAAACAAATTTATAGAAAATAAGTTTATTTTGACTGGCAAACTTTTATTTGCCTTATAAAATAAAAAAGAAACTAGCTACTTTGTTAGCGTTTAACATTAAAAATTTATTTATTCAGACTTTGGAAGATGTTCCAAGTAATTTAAATTATATAATAAGACAATAGAGGACTTCTCTGGCAAACCGGTGACAAAGGAAAATCCCAACTGCCTTAAAATTATTCATCAGAATATTCAGGGTTTTCTGGAAAGGAATTAGAATTAGAATTATTTTTAAATAAAATGAATGTTGACATACTATGTATTACCGAGCACTGGTTAAAGCAGCATGAACTAATTATTAGTATTGATAACTATATGGTCAGTAGTTCGTTTACTAGGAAATCGGCTATTAGAGGCGGGTCACTAATATTATTTAATAATAAAATTAAATTTAAAGAGCGTAAAGATGTGGTGTCGCTTTCTGTGGAACGAACTATTGAACTAGCGTGTGCAGAGCTGGAGCAACATGTAATCGTTTGTGTGTACAGGCCTCCATCAGGGAATTTTAATGTATTTGAGACTACTATGGAAGAAGTATTAAGAAAAATAAGTTCATCTAGTAAAAAAGTTATTGTTTGTGGTGATTTTAACATTAACATTTTAGAAAATTCACCAAATACTGTTAGGTTTCTAAATCTTTTTAAATCATTTAATTTAATTAATCTTTTTAATGAACCTACAAGAATTACTTCAATCTCGGCCACTTGTTTAGACAACATTTTTTGTAATTTTGATATAAATGACAAGAGTATAATAAATTTCATTAATTCTGATCATAGCGGACAGATGGCATCGTTTGAGCACCGTCTTGCCCCAACTTCATGTAATTTTGTTTGTCGGCCAATTACAACATATCGCATAGAAAAATTTAAGGAAAATATATCTAGCAAGTTGCCTTTATTAACTTATAGTAATGAAAATGTCGATGAACATTATAATAAATTATTTAGTGTAATTGAAAAGGAATTTAATGGTACATTTCCAAAAAAACATGTCAGATTAAATACTTTAAAATCTAAATTTAGCGACTGGGCCACTACTGGTATTTATACAAGTAGAAAAAAGTTATTTGAATTGTATGTTAAGGCTAATACTAATGACCCTGTTATCATAGAGTATGTTAGAAATTATTCAAAATTATTCAAAAAAGTTTGCGCAGTAGCTAAAGCTAATTATTTTAAAAATAAAATAATCAATGCTACTAATAAAAGTAAAGTTTCGTGGAATATCATCAATAAGGAGACTTGTAAAAATAAAACACAAGATAACAAGATCTCACTGAATATTGATGGCAGGAGTCTTGATACTGACTCTCAGGTGGCAGATGCATTTGAAAAGTTCTTTACTAATATTGCTGTCACTGTAACTAGTAAATTAAATTCAAATCCTCATCTTGCTGTTTCTCTCCTCAAGTCACATGTTGATGAGTGCAAAACGTCTTTTAGATTTACACATGTAAATGCAGGGATAATCATTAGAACTTTTAAAGAGTTAAATATTAAAAAAACAGAGGATTTATGGGGACTCTCTACAGAAATACTTAAAAATATAATTATATGTATTGCTCCTCACTTAGCTGTTATTTTTAATCAGTGTGTTGACCAGGGCAAATTTCCAAATTTGATGAAATTCAGTAAAATCATACCTTTATTCAAATCTGGAGAAAAGAGTGACCCGTCTCACTACAGACCTATCTCTATTCTCTATTTAATCAATTATTGTCTCATTTCAACGTAAACAAACTATTACATAGCAATCAATTTGGATTTACTAAAGGCAGATCCACTACTGATGCAGGAGTGGCACTAATGAAACATATTTTTGAGGCGTGGGAAAATAAGCAAGATGCTATAGGAATATTCTGCGATCTATCGAAGGCATTCGATTGCGTTAACCATAATACTCTCCTCATGAAGTTGAAGCATTACGGTGTCGATAAGGACGCTCTTAATTTAATACAATCATATTTAACGAATAGAGTCCAAAACGTACATGTCGGAGAAACAAGTTCCAGCGGAGCCCTTTTATTGATGGGCGTTCCCCAGGGCTCAATATTGGGACCTTTATTATTTTTAATTTATATAAATGATCTACCTTATTATACTCAAAACCTATGTGAAACTGTATTATTTGCTGATGATACATCTCTTATATTTAACGTGGATAGACAAAAAGAAACTTTTGACGATGTAAATACTACACTTTCTCAGGTATTACATTGGTTTACGACCAATAATTTACTTCTTAACTCTAAGAAGACCAAATGTATTAAGTTCACAATGCCTAATGTAAGGCAGGTAGATACTTTCATCACTTTGGATGAAGGACCCATGGAAGTAATAAATTCAACCGTTTTCCTGGGTATAAAATTAGACGCAAAATTGCAGTGGGGTCCCCATATTGCGGCTTTGGCAGGAAGGCTTAGTTCCGCTGCATATGCTGTAAGGAAGATAAGAAGTCTCACTGATATTGAGACTGCAAGACTTGTGTATTTTAGCTATTTTCACAGCGTGATGTCTTATGGTCTACTTTTGTGGGGGTCTGCTGCTGATCTACAAACAATTTTTGTATTGCAGAAAAGATCCATCCGTGCCATATACGGCCTTAAATCACGTGACTCACTAAGGGAATTATTTAAACAAATAAATATTTTAACATTACCGTCTCAGTACATTCTAGACTGCGTCATCTATGTACACAAAATTTACATGTATTTTCAAAAAAGTCAGATAATCATAGTTTGAACACTAGGAACAAACACAAACTTGCCGTTCCAAATCTTAGATTGCATAAGGTTGGGAACTCATTTGTGGGATTAAGCATTAAAATATTTAATAAGCTACCACAAAATGTAATTGATTTACCCCTGCATAAGTTTAAGTCTCATGTAAAGTCTATTTTAATAAAAAAAGCTTACTATAGTGTTGAAGATTATATAAATGATAAAAACTCATGGACATGTTGATTTCCACGCCTGCACTACTTTTTTTTTTTGTTGTCATCTATTTAAATTTATATAATACTTAACTGCTTAATAGTACTTTTGTAGATTATTTATTTTTACCAATACATAATACGATAAAAATTGAAATATAATTTGCTTTATATAATTATTTTGATTACAAATGAATCTGTATTCAACAATTTTTTTGAAAAGAGTAACTACTGAGTTTCTTGCTGGTTTCTTCTCAGTGGAAAACTACCTCCCGAACCAGTGGTAGCTTCATTTGACATTCATAAGTGTTCTTTAAGGACCTAAACTGAATAAACACTTTTCATTTTCATTTGCATCCCGTGAAACAGGAGTGTTATGCACTTTTGTTTCGGATGAGGCACTGTAGCTAGTGAAATTACCGCGTATAAGAGACCTAACATCTGTTGTCTCGGTGACGGGCGCAGTGCGGCATTAATGGGGGATAAAACTGTCTATCAGTTGTTGGTCTCCTTTAATGCCGCTCTGTCATGGTCTGGCGTATCACTTACCATCAAGTGAGCGTCCAGACTGTCCTGTACACTTATAACATTAAAAAAGCTATTTATTTGATGTCAAACGGTGAATTACAAATTGAACCCAATATGATACAGTACAGCTAATAAAAATAACAAGCCAACGCCAATCCCAGCGGGAATGTTCTGGAACTACTTAGGTATATTGTTTCAGTTTGGAAACATGTCAAATTGACAACTTGATTGACTTGAATACTTTATTCATTAGTTAAGAATGATGAATGACGGTCAATCGGGTGTCATAGTTCGAGATAGGTTGCTAAACAAAATGCGCTGTGCAATGCAATATGCAGTTATCTGGGTGTTCACTAACTTCGTTTATGCAGTTGCTATTCAATTTGATATATTAAAGATAAATAGGTTTATACATACGAGTAGGTTTTTAATCAAAATATTGAATTATCAAATGCCTCTTGCAAAATCAGTCAGATTGTTTTTGTGCAGTACACATCTTTTCTCTACGATAATGGACTTAACTATTTTTTTCATGCCACGCATTGTGAATTCTGCAGCAAAACATATACAATACAATATACTAATATATCGTAACAGAATCAATTATAATCGAATCCTTAGAATATATCACACGTTTTTTGACGTAAGATTGTTATCCCGAAAAAAGCAGGTATTCATACCCGAGGCCCAAATCCCGCGAGTCAGCCCGCCGCTGTCCTTTCAGCTAGTGTTGCCGCTCGATAGTCCACTATCAATAGGTTATCGATACTATCGATAGCCCGTACAATTAAGAAGCATTTTTTCGATACTACTCGTATGTACTACTTTATTGTCTTTACTATCGGAAGCTAATTTTAAAATTGACTATAGATACTATTGCTTCTGACTACAGTCTTAGTCAGATATATCTATCACTGAATAATTGTCCTTTTATTGACGACGGAGTCACATCTCTACTCAAGGTGGGTGACTCTCCACATAATTAGAAGAAAGAAAAGAAAGAAAAATCATTTATTGACCGTACATCACAAATTACACAAAAAAGTAGTACGTTAACAGAGAACAAATAAAAGAGCAACATTGTAAACAATACAAACACAGAACGATAGGAAAAAGACAAAATGATACGGTCAAAAGTCCCGCCTCAGCATAAGCTGCATATTAAAAAGGTCCGCTCAGCATAAGCTGCAATTAAATAAATAATAATTGTTTATGGTATTACTAAATTAGTTTTCTAAGGAAATTGTTACTAACTTTTAATACGGGCTCACGGCCTGAAATATATCTATCGAGTTATTGATTTTGATAGGCCTGTCGATAGTATAGTACTTCAAGGTCAACTGCGATAGTAAACTATCGAGAGTTCGGTAACACACTTTCAGCCATAGCTTTTTATTCACCGGTGTGATTTCCCTATGAACGTTGTGAAAGCTCATTGAGGCTTCTGCTTTGTTACTGTTGTGTAGAAGAGCTTTATTGCATTTGTAAATGTTTAAGGTCGTATCTGTTTGTTGGGTACAGTGCGTATTAATGGATAATTAATAACTGTATATCAGTTGTGGTGCCTTCATGCCGCTCTGTCATGGTATGGCGTATCACTTACCATCATGTGAGCGTCCTGACCGTCTTCGGATCAGCGCGGAAGGCTACAGTCCACCACCCTTTTACAACAATATCGAGGACTTTGTGCAGCGGTAAACGTTAAAACTTACAACATAAGGAAAACTAGAAAACTATAAAAAAAAGAGTTTCTTATCGTTACGCTTCCTATAAGAAAGTAAAAATACAAATCCGCCACGGAGAGTAATATTTATTTACCGTATAACGTTGAATCTTCTTGCTTGCGCCGTTGCCAAAATTTAACTTTGATTTCATTTACTGTCTACAATTTTTCCTAAAAAATCTTGAAATTTATCTCCTCGTAGCCCCTAATCTTTATAAATAACGTTTTGCAGTGTGAAGATCAAGTGTATTGCCATCAGTCATAGCTTTTTTTGTCTTTCTATACAACGAGATGGATACAAAATGGCCATTAAATCATAATCGTAACCGTAGAGCGTCGTCTTAATGTGTGGACTGTTTCTCTGTCGGCGCAGGTTCAAATCCCGCCAGGTTATGTGTTTTCGAATTTTCGAAATTATATGTACGTTATTCGACGCTCTTACGGTGAAGGAAAACATCGTGAGGACCCTTCATGCACGCCTGCGAAGAGAACTCAAAGGTTGTGCTCGAAGTCGGCCAATCCGCCACTGGGCCTGCGTGAACGACTAAGGCCTAATCACCCTATACGAGTAGGCCCCTCGGTGGGGACATTTAATGAGCTAATGATGAATTGTATTGATTATTAAAAAGTATTTGCATTATGTAAGAGCTCGACCCAGTGCTGAGATAATATTTATTTATATTCATTTATATCCAACCCGCACTGGGCCCGCGTGGACGACTAAGCCTAAACACTCTATACGGGTAGGCTCGTGCCCCTCGGGGACGTTTAATGGCTGATGATGATGATTATTTAAGAAATCCTGATATTGTGTAAAGTTCATTTCTGGCTATAAATTATTCTGAATGACCATTGCACTTGAATGTTTGTTGACTGCAACCTACTCGCCGGTACCATAAAGTTTATCTCTTCTGTATGACCTCAATTTGAAGTGGCAGTGGGCAGGGCACATAGTGTATAGAACCGATGGCCGATGAAGCGGAAAGGTTCTCGAGTTGGCGTTCACTAACGGGAAACGAAAGCGTAGGCCGACCCCCAACAAGATGATGACCTGGTTTAGATGGCGGGTAGAAACTCCTAGGGATTCCCGCGTGGAAATCATTAGAGGAGGTCTTCGTTCAGCAGCGGACATATTAGGCGGTATTATGATGATGAATGACCCCAAATGTTTCTGCTGCGGCCCTAAACCTTTTTCCAGGTTATGGTATATATATTCCAACCATAATTTGAACCTTATTGACATTTTAAAAAACCTTATGCCCGTTAAAGGGTTAAATTCCCTTCCTGTACTGTGTCTCCTAAATTGATGGAACACTTCAAAAATCCCTTTTACGCAATGTCAATTCGCCCCCAATCACTGCACCATCCCGCCTCAGTCAATTAACGTAAATGGTTCGCAATTGAGTGTTGGTAATTTGATTTTGCTCGTTATTTCTTAATATAAACACGATAACACCCATTGGAGCCACACTCTCCGATCGACTCGGCCTATAAAATGTTATGTTAAATTGAAAACGTTGCTCCAAATGTTGCCTTGACCTCGGCTTGTTCGAAACATATAACTGGTTTTACTGATTAATTTCATAAAACTGAAAGACAGTTTGTTTGGTAGAACGCTAATCCCAAGAACTATACTGGTATCAAATATATTATGTAACATCACGCTCAAACAATAAACCAAAGTAAAGAAAGAAGCAATGAAAACTTTGCAGGGGAAGCGGAATTCAGTTATTACAAAATTAACAAAATCCGCGACAGCATTAAAGTTAATTTCATTAGTTCTTACATAAAGTGTCCTGTTTGAGCCTTCCTTATTTTTTTTGTTTGTCTTGCATATTTTATACATTCGAGACTCAAGAGAAACTCCCTGATCTGTACAACAAACAATAACGAGGCTAAGCACTCCGGTTGTTGGTTACCTTCAACGACAATTCTCAGGGAGGTGTACTCTATCGTAGTGAAATTTAAACTAAAATAAACAAAGATAGTTCTCCTTTAAATGTGTACAGCGAGGGCAAAACCAATACCAATTATATTGTTGGAATTTGGGAAGAGCTACTTATTGTAGCCCGAAACTGTTAACTAAGATCTATGGACTTCGGTAACTACCATTAATAAACTTCCAACACGACTTTGGTGTATTTGTTGTAAAGGATTGTTATTTTTGTTATTGCGTTGGCTTGTTATTTTTAGACAAAAAAGACAATTTCTAAAGGTCTAATAATAGGCCAAGGAATCGACTGGGCCCGAATCTGACAGAGAAAATTATTCATTGAATGAGTGGTCATTGAACCAAGTTATGCCACATGGGATACGCGTTGATGGCGTTTTTTAAGGTTTTGCTGAAATATATTTCTCTTCAACCTATCGTAGTCCGCTGCTGGGCATAGGTCTCCCCCATTCTGCGCCAGATATCCCGCTCCTCCGCTGTCTCTTTTATTTATACCATATGATCGGCAGCAGCACCATCCTGTGTACTGGTAAATTCTGTGGTCCGCCATTGCATTGAGAAGAAATAATTGTAGAGATTGCCTAGAAGGAGGATTAATGTGCTGGGCAACATTGCAGGTCCTTACTATTCCACAATGAACACTCTTTGACCAAGAAAGCCTTTCAAAAACACTCATCTGGTGGTAAGGTGATAAGTTATCGCGCCGATCAATATTTCCAAAGATCCCACAAATAATTGA